>VMDO01000131.1:27221-76186 GCA_007922755.1 Pedetes capensis | reverse complement strand
TTTTGAAAATCCACACACAAGTGGGAAATAATTCTCACTCAAACTCAACGATCCCAGTTGAACATACATGGGAGTGAGCATTACATTAAGTGGTGTGATCGGGTGGCTGGATTTTAGAGCAAATTAGGAAGCACATAATCATTTCTCTGATATGAAACAGCTGTTTGGGGATGGAGCTGGAGAACTCAAAGGTTCCATATTCTCATTCTGTAAGATACAGGAAGCACTAAGCTTACTATCAGATAAAACTGAAGATGAAAACAACATAAAAATATTAAGCCCCCAAAAACAAAAACAAAAAAAAAAGGACAGGAAAGGGTATGTGAACATCCTCATTTCTCTCCTGCCTGCCTTCCTTTCCTTCCTTTCCCTTCTCTTTCTTCTCCTTCCTTCCTTCTTTCCTTCCTTCCTTCCCTCACTTCCTTTTTTCTTTCTTTTTCTCTCCCCTCCCACCCTCTGTCCTCTCTCTCTCTCTCCTCTCTCTCCCCTCCCCTCTCTCAAACACAAGACCAGGAGCATTCCAGGCAAGGGCTCTTTGGGAATGCATTTCTTAAAGTATACGCACATTTGCTTTAGTTTTTAATCTTTATTTCTTTCATTTCAGATAAGTTTCCAAAATAATTCCTTCTTTACGATGATGTGTACGGTACGTCTTACAGGGGTTGACAAGAGGTAAATAAACTGAAGGTACGTGTATTTCACAATTCAAGACAACGTACCAAATGGATGGGAAAAGTCAGAATGCTAAATACATTTAGGGATGAAAGAAATCATTTTGAAAGAAGGTGGCCAAGAAAGGAAGGGGAAGGATTTTCGAGCTGGGCACTGAAAGAGAAAATCTCAGGAAGCATTAAGAGGACAGGACAGGTGAGGTGAGGCAAGACAGCACCAGGGACGTTCACAGCACAGTGTTTCCAGATCTTCTTTCTAAAGTAATGAGTGTAGTAGATAGTGAATGGCAGAAAAACTAAGCAAAGCTTGTTGTTGTTGTTGCTGCTGTTATGTGGTGTGGAGTCAGGTCCAACTCATAGCAACCCTTCATAGGGTTTTCAATGGCTGATTGTTTTGCGATTGTCTTGTGAGTGGATTGCCATGTCCTTCTCCCATTTTTGCAGGGCTGGGATTGAACTCGGCCTCAGAGAGGGCTACCAACTGAGCTGAACCCCAGCCCAAGTAAAGTTAACTAGGTCAAAAACATAAAATTAGTAGGGCTTGACCACTAGGTCACAGGGGAAATAGTGAAAAGAAAGGATGGAAAGGTGGTTTGAGGGCCACTGGGAAGGCCTTGAGGGCCAAGTTAGAGAGCTGGAGATAATCTGAAGGGGAAAAGATCTTATCTTTTGTGGTTCTGTGGCTCCTGGGACCTTTGGTGACCCTGGTAAAAGCTGTGTACATACATTTTATATTGCATGTTGTTGTTGTTGTTAGGTGCCATCGAGTCGTGTCCAACTCATACCAACACTCACAGGGTTTTCAATGGCAGATTGTTTCGGGATTGCCTTGGGAGTGGGTTGCCACATCCTTCTCCCATTTTTGTGGTGCTGGGAATTGAACTCAGGACCTCAGAGACTGCAGAGCAGCACTCTACCAACTGAGCTAAATCCCAGCCTTTATATTGCATATAGCCATTAAAATCAAGGACCTCTAGTTAAAACAACAGCAGCAGCAACAACAACAGAAAACAAGCCTAGCATAGCCCAGAAGAATCTGAAAAGTTTCCAGGCAAGCAATGATATGTCTCAGCTACATCAGGAAGATAAACGGGGTGGTGCTCAGCAGACACACGGCTACAGAAATAACGTGAGATGAGAGGCCACGGTCCTGATTCAGACCTTCGGTGATTTGCATAGAAACGAGGGTGCCTGAAGGAAGAAGGAAGCAAAGCAAGGGCAGACACAGAGGTAAAACGAGAGCAGCTGGATTGGAGGGAAAGGAGAAAGAAGCAATGAGACAGGTTCTGGCCCTAAATGACAAAGAAAATTATGACATCAGGATCCAAAATAGAGACATGGCTGAGTCTGCAAGGGCAGCAGAGACATCAGAGTAAAACAAAGACCTTTTAACCTTCCAACACCTTGCACTGTTTTACTTTCCCTAGTTACGGCTTAATTTCAACTTCCCAAGAGACCGCAAACCCCTTCAGAGCAGAAGCCTCCTTGGAAAGCCCTACTTAATGCACCTCAGGAACATGCAAATCTTTTTGGAATGCACAGGCAAACAGCTCCCACAGGGCAGAGGCCTCTCTTCTCCCAATCTTTATAATAAAATAGGATCTCTGCCCTTTAGGATTATAGAAGCCATATAACAATGGTGTGGTAGCCCAAATAACTTGCAGGGCACTGGATCAGAAGAAGCTAAATCAACTCCAAGAAGATTCCATCACACCCCTCAAGGCTGTAGGAAAATGAACATCAACAAAAATGGCAATCTTGATATTGATATCACAGCTCCACATATATCTTTTGAAGTCACACTTATGAATCTAGAAGTAGGCAAGGCTGGCAGGGGGCAAGGATGGAGTGATCACCATCTCAGGAGAACTAGACAATATTTCCAGCCAGTAACTTTTCTTTTTTTCTTTTTCTTTTCTTTTTTCTTTTTTTTTTTTTGGTGGTGCTGGGGATTGAACTCAGGGCCTTGCACCTACTAGGCAAGAATTCTATCACTGAGCTACATCCCTAGCCCATAAAGTGATTATAAAGTAGCAAAAGATAAGCTAGGTGTTTAATAGTATGTTTGTTCAGAAGGATTCAATTTCTTGTGTCTAAAATTAGACTTGGGCTGGAGATATAACTCAATGATAAGCACTTGTCTAGCATGTGCAAGGCCCTAGTTCCATACCCATTCCCCACCACACACACACACACACAGACAAAAGGCAAAAAAGCAAAATAAATTATTCTAAAGCTTTCATGACTGATGATCATTTTACTCTGTGGAATATCCTGTCTGGCTTGCACCTACTTTCCAAATCTGGCCTCCTAAAAATATCATGAACAAAACCAAACGTTTTTCCTTATCAGATGAGGACAAACCCAAATCTAGTTTCTATACTCGTTTATCACTTACTGTAATATCAAAGTTCAAAGTTCAAAAGGTAAATAGAACCAGGCACGGTGGTGCATACCTGTAATCCCAGCACTCAGGAAGCTGAGACGGGAGGATCCTGAATTTGAAGGCAGCCTGGACTACATAGTGAGACTACATAGTGTCTCAATAAAACAAAACAGGTAAATAGAATGCAATCTTCTCATTTTACTACCAAGAAAAGTGAGGTCCTGGCTTCAGAGTTCTCTCTCCTCTAATGCCTGACAGAAATTAGATCTCTGTCTCTCTCTTTTTCTTTTTCAGACAGAATCTAGCTATGTTGCCAAGGCTTATCTCAAACTGCTGGGCTCTAGTGATCTGGCCTTAGCTTCAGGGTAGCTAGGACTCCAGGCTTACATCACTACAATATCAGATTTCTTGACGTGATAACTCCAAAGTCCTGGAGTTACGCTATTACTACAATTCTCTTCAATGCAGAAAAAGTACGATGTGATTTTTCACAGTAGAGATCCCTAGATGTGTCCTCCTCCTTCCCAGCATTTTGCTTTTAAAGAAATGACCTTTAATATAAGGGCTTCAAGCAGTTTAAGTTTACGCTGTGGACCAGGGTGCAGATGTCAGGAATGTGTCAGGTTAACAGGGACATGAGAATGAAAACTGTAGAGGAAACCTCTTCAGATCCATCCACTCTGTTATTTGGTGTCAAAAAGGGCCCAGTTCTCTCACTGGAAGGGAGGAATATGAAGTTCAGAGAAGTGAAAGGCAGCGCAGGAACCAGATCCAATGGGACTGAAGTTCTCAGCTTTAAACCTTAACATCCTCACTTAACATTCACTCTAGTTTGAAAGGATGAGCCAAAAACAGAAGAACTTAGTGAAGAAGGTGAGTACAAAGAAATTAAATATGCCAAATAAAAAAATACATAAAAGAGTCTGGTGCAGTAGCTCGTGCCTGTAATCCCAGCAACTCGGGAGGCAGAGATGGGTGTGTGTGTGTGTGTGTGTGTGGAAATGTCAGGTTTGAGGCCAGGGCAATCTGCATAATTTAGTAAAACCCTATCTCAAGATAAAAATAAAAAATGGGCTAGGGGTGCAGATAAGTAGCAGAACACTTGCAAAGTATGTACGAGGCCCTGGGTTCAACCCCCAAGTACCAGAAAGAAAAATAAATAAATAAATAAAAGGGAAATCAATATTTCTTTGGGAAAAGACAAAACCCTAAGGTGAAAAAACTGAAAGGCTGACTACTTACCTATCAGATTGGCAATATCTGGCTGTGGGAAACAGGCACTATCATATACTGCTGGTGAGAATGCAAAAACAGTACAATCCCAATGGAAGGGGATACAGCAACCTCTAGAAAAAGGGAGTTGCCAAGAACCCAGAGATTCCTTTTTCAAGCAATCTCCCTCAAAGGTCACTGGCAAAAATAGAAACTATTCCTCCCACCCCAAGGCGGGCCATAGAAACTAGAATTTCTCTCCCCTAAGGCAGGTCACAGAAAACTCAAGTCTTCCCTTGTCTGTCTGTCTTGGAGCTGGTCATAAAGAAATTCTCTGACCTACCCTTGTGTGATAATAGGTCATAAGACATACCAGAGCCTGGAGGGAGGAATTGCTGCAAAGAGACAGGAAAATCTCTCTTAAGCAGACAGGCCCTGTGGGTTTTTCCCCCACAGTCTATTAGCATTAGCTAAGCAACACTGTTGTTGTTAGGTGCTGTCGAGTCGAGTCCGACTCATAGCGACTCTCATAGGGTTTTCAATGGCTGACTGTTTCAGGATTGCCTTGGGAGTGGGTTGCCACATCCTTCTCCCATTTTCTGGTGCTGGGAATTGAACTCGGGACCTCAGAGGCTATAGAGCGGTGCTCTACCAACTGAGATAAATCCCAGCCCCTTCTAAGCAACCTAGTCACCATAAAAAACTCTAAAGGCCATGGTCCAGGGGCCTCCCAGAGAGGCTCAACACGTGGAGGTTCCTGGAGAGGAGCAGGCCCTTCCACCACGTGACTGCCCCATGTACCTCTCCATCTGTTGTTGTTGTTGTTAGGTGCCATCGAGTCGTGTCTGACTCATAGCAACCCTCATAGGGTTTTCAATGGGTGATCGCTTCGGGATTGCCTTGGGAGTGGATTGCCACATCCTTCTCCCATCTCCATCTGTATCCTCTATAAACTTCTTGATAATAAACCGGCAAACATGTTTCCCCAGCTTTTGTGAGTCACTCAAATCCAACCTGTGGCAGCTGTGGGAACCCTAATTATAGCCAGTGGGTCAGAAGCACAGCTAGAACAACCTGGAGCTTGCGACTGGCATCTAAAGGGGGAGCATCCCTGGCGACAGAGTCCCCGACCTGTGGCACCTGACACTAGCTCCAGGTAGATGGTGTCAGAACTGATTCCTCACTTGGTGTATGGGAAACCTTGGCCCCGTCTGGTGCCAGAAGTGATGGGTAATCTGACAGGATCATAGGAGACACTGACCCTGAGTCAGATTTGCTTTTCCCTTCTGTGTCCCCAAATAACCCAAAAGGACATTCATGGCTATAGGAGATACAGAAGATGTCTTATGCATGGATAATCAGCAATCTCTAGCACATATATTTTTTGGTGAATAAAGCTAGGTACGGAATAACATATATTTTTTTCTGTAACAATAGCGTGCATATTGGATGTATGTGTGTGTGTGTATATATACATCAAAGATATACATGCTCAATCTGTAAAATGAAACACTGGAAAGACAGACTTCTCTGTATCTTGTTTATAATTTTGACTTTGGAAATATGTTTTATATATTCAAAAACTACAACCAAAAGGGGAAAAAATACTATAAATTGAACACAAAATAAAACTAATCTGTGCATCAAAAATCTACCCATCAAAGGAAATAGTTATTTTAAGGGACCCCAGAAAACAGCATTTTGTTCTTCATACTAAGGACAAGGTAGCAAAGAAATCTTAAACTGTATTGAATAAACTTAGAGCTATTATTATTTTGGAAGTATTTTAAACATACTGTAGAATAACAAAAGTAATTAAGTGACTGTTATTAGGAACCAAGATTCTCAGCACATGTGAATGATATACATATTGTAGAATAATAAAAGTAATTAAGTTGCTGTTATTAGCAAATAAGATTCTCAGCATATGTGAATGATATTGAAGCAAAAAATGAAAGGAAAAATCCTACAACATTAAATTCGAATCAGAAACTCTAATGTGAACTCATGACTTTTTTCTTTTTAAAAATGAATACTTTCTGACTCTCCCTAGTCAAAAAACTTAGAAACAATGACACCCCAGCAGCCGTGAACACAACTAGTGATCAGATGTTGGTTTTTAAATACCACTCCCACTGAAGGGAACCACGGGCAATTGAGCTTGAGCACTGACCAGAAAACCAGAGACCCTGTCAGTGGGACATTTAGAAAACAATTGAAGGAACAGTTGGATCCAAGCCTAGGACAGAAAACATACCAGAGGCGGTCAGGGACATCTTGACATTGCCAAAAATAGAGGAACTAACAAAAATTGACATCAAAAGGACATAGCAGCCAATCTAAACAGGCCCCCAAAGGCCAAAGAACAGAACATAAAAAGAATAATAAATATAATTATTTAAAAATAAAAAGAAGCTAGGCATGGTGGCGCACACCTGTAATCCCAGCTCTCAGGAGGCTGAGGCAGGAGGATCTTGAGTTTGAGGCCAGTTTGGGCTACATAGTGAGACTTTGTCTCCCAAAAAATTATTTAGTTAATGGAGATAAAGTAAAAGGAAAAGAAAATCTTCTTGGCTACCCCAGAAATAACTTGGGCACCAATATTTCACCCTGAAAATTAAAATAATTAAATTTGCATTCTTCTTGTCCTATATGACCTGCATTTCAAGGTTACTGAATAAACCTATTTGATGATGGAAAACTTATGTGCATAGAAACATATCAGCTAAACAAATTTGGAAGTAATACTAAAGCTAGAAAATCACCATTTTGCAATATCTACTGAAATGATTAATTCACACTAGGATTATCAATGGACAAAATCACTGGATGAAAGGCTGGCAGAGAAATTTACAATTAGAAGGACCAGGCTATCATTATCTGAACCCAGTGATCATGTTAACACCTTAGTATCACTAAAAAAATAGGCGAGCCAGGCATAGTGTATCTCTTGATGTGAGGCAAATTTGCCAGTCACAGTACCACCTAAGAAGCACCTTTGCCAAGAAAGTTGAACCTGAGTCAATTTAACCCTCTGGCACTAACTTCCATTTAATGAAATAACAGATAAGAGGAATGAATTAAATGACAACTTTCCTGACTTTCAGCCCTTCTACCACTGTTTACCACTCTATCCTCAGAACCAAATAAAAGCTGCATTTGTAAGACCAACTTTCAAAAGTTGTGTGTCTCTCTTTACTCAAAGCATTCCAAAACATTAACTTTAAATATACTACCCACTTCTTAGGGAGGCTGGATCTTGCAACGCCAAGTATAAACAGTCCATTTTTGAGCCAGTTTGGGCTATATAGTGCGTTCCAGGCCAGAATGAGCTACATAGCAAAATCCTGTCTCAAAAATCCAAAAGTAATAATATTCACTTTTCCGATTTGTGTTGAAAAGGCTGCATGCATGCTTAAATTCTGTAAATTTTCTGTATTTATTTTAAAAGGCAAGGTGACATCAGAATTTAAAAGAATCTTATGGATAAACCCCTAAGATCTAGGCAAGCAGAACGGTCTGAGTTCTAAAGATACTTCTATTCTTTAGATCACAGTTACTTTCAGCAATCTGCTCTTGCATTGCATTAAGATGGCCATAAAATCCTGAGAAAATGTCAAGACAAACTCTAGCTGGCTGACTGGCAATATTGATGTGAACGATCAAGGGTATAGTCACCTCAATGGGCACTGTGGAGCACGTCTTCTTCCTTAAGGCCAGTGATACTTCAGATACCAGATGGTTTCATTTTTCAACTGTGGTCCAAAGAGAGGGTTGAGTTGGGCCAGGATTGCAATTAGCCAACTAAAAAAAAAAAAATCAAGGAGGAGAGGAACAACAACAATAAATGTTGAAATCATACTGGAGCTTGACCATCTTCATTTACGATGGAAAAAGTGTGTTAGCAAAAACTTAACTCTATGCCATTCAGACCACATCGTCAATACCCACTGTGCTAATGTGAGCATGGTGCTAATGTGTCTGATAACACATCCCCCAGGCCACATTCTGCCTTCATTTTGAGACATATCCACAAAGGAGTGAGGCCTTGTCACAGCACATCTCCATCTTTTATTACCTGTTTACCTTATCAAGCAACCAAATTTCCTGAATTTATGACATCTTTGCAATAAAGTCTTCACTCATCATAATGTCATTATCACATCTTCCAGACTCGGGGAACAGGGTTTATCTTATCCATTCTTCATGTGGTAAGACCCAAAATCTATACAACACACTCATTTCCACTGGTACAGCCAAGGTTTGATTTATGACCACTGGCGTCCGGCTAGACTAATACTTAGGTTGTTGTTGTTGTTGTTAGGTGCCGTCGAGTTGGTATCCAACTCATAGTGACCCTCATAGGGTTTTCAATGGCTGACTGTTTCGGATTGCTTTAGGAGTGGATTGCCAGGCCCTTCTAATACTTAGGTGCTGCTTCTCTAATCACCATCACTACTAAAATAAGTAAAACATCTTGTGGGCCTCAGCAGAACTAAACCAAATGGGCCTTTAATCTCTGTGGCTTACTTCCGGATGTAAATGACATGATATACTCTGTATCACAGACGAACTATGGAAGAGGTACAGTGCTGTTTCATCTTACCTCACTATTAGAGGTGCAAACAGAACAAAGCTATCTTTAAATTTTTCTTACATTGTTCAGAAAGTTCTGACTTTCTTTTTCTTTTTGATGTCGGGGATTGAACTCAGTGCCTTGTGCAAGTGCTCTACAACTGAGCTATACTCCCAGCCCATGTTCAGAAAGTTCTGAATAAATGGTTTTATACCTGATAGAGTAATTCATATGCCTCAATGAAATTTGAGAATCACTGAGCTAACATTTAAAAACAAACTACAAAAAGACAGTATGTAAATATCTGCCTATTTAAGCCATTCTGTGTTTTACTTACTAAACAAATATTTAATGGACGCTTACTAGGTGCTCCTGGGGCCCAAGAGCACCATGGAGAAAATAAAATATCACTATCCCCATAGAGGTCTGGGATTTAGCTCAGTTGGTAGAGTGCTGCTCTGCAGTCTCTGAGGTCCCGAGTTTGATTCCCAGCACCGCAAAATGGGAGAAGGACGTGGCAACCCACTCCCAAGGCAATCCCAAAACAGCCAGCCATTGAAAACCCTATGAGGAAAAAAAAAGAAAAGAAAAGAAAACCCTATGAGGGTCGCTATGAGTCGGACTCGACTTGACGGCACCTAACAACAACAACAACAATATCCCCATAGAGCTTACACACTGTCAGACAGTAAGTGCTGTGCAGGAAATAAAACAGGGAGAAGGGATAGAAAACGGTTGGAGGAGTATTTGACAGGATGGCCACGGAAGAGGTAACACTTGAACACAGAACATACACTGCATTTAGTTCCCATTCAAAATACATGAATCCATTAGAATTTCTCTTATGGGCGGGGCCAGAGTGGAAAGCAAATGACCCAGACCTCCACCTACTGCTTTGGGGGACTGAATTTGAGGGATGAAATCCTCTCTGCATGGGTTTCTAGGGAGTTGCCTTCTATGGAAAAGGAGACAGATGGCCATAGTAATCTTTTTTTTGTTTGGCTGGTTTTGGGTTTTTGAGACAGGGTCTTGCCATGTAGCCCAGGCTGGCCTCGAATTCGTGTTGATCCTCCAGCCTCAGCCTCCAGAGTCCTGGGATTACAGGCATGCTCCACCGTGCCCAGCTTAGATTACTAATGTCCTGTTGTACATAGGGTCACTATGAGTTGGACCTGATTGACAGCATCTAACAACAACGAGAGGGGAACTACCCTATCCCAAGTAGGCCACTATGGGGTTGGCCCTCTTCTATTTGGAATCCATCCAATCAAAGGATCAAAAGGCTGATTCTGCTCACCAACAAAGAGACTCTGGAGAATCAGCCAGCATCAGAAGCTAGTGCCTACAGACATGAGGCCCCCACCCTCCCCACCCATCCCACAAAAAGTGGTTTTGTGACAGGAAATGTGATAGCTGAGGAAATCAGGCCAAGACACCTCAAGATGACTGACTTTACAAAAACAAAGAAAACAAAAAAGTCCCCACTTAATTCAGATGAGGTTCTCCCGTACGTCCTTAGACCGAGGGTATCCAACACGAACACAATATTAAGACTTGCAGTGAGGTTTAGCACCCACCAGACAGGATACAAAAAGACAGGAGGACAGCACAAGCAGACACACTGAAAAGCTCCAGGGCGTAGTCAACAGTGATGGTGCAGCCACGTCACGAAAATTCCACCTAAACCCCGGATTTCCCCGATCCCAGCAGGCAATACAATCTGCCTGCAAAAACATCTACCCATATTTTGTAAGAGACTGAGATAACTGGCTATGTTTAGAAATACCAAATAAAAAACAGAACCTAGTCTCCGTCTCTTTTTGTTACCAAGAAACCCGCACTGGCCCCTGTCTGCTTTTATTACCGAGAGTATACAGTATGGACTGTAAACACCACCTCCAGCACTTCGGCTGGTATTGTGTGGGAGTGGTTCTCAACCGGGTCTGCACAGTATAATCACCTGGGGAGCTTTCTAAAAATCATATACAACATTCTGCTTAATTCTCATACTACACAGTGAAGGAAATTGAGACAGAGAGGCTTAGTGATTTCCCTATGGTTACAATACTAATTAGGTACTAAGCAGCAGGTCTCAGACCAGAAACCAGGTCAGATTTATATTCCCATTATAAAAATTGACTGTTTGAGACATTTTAACTGAGAACACTTCAGAAGGCATAAACTTAGCTAAATGTAAAGTGTTTGGGGCCTGGAGCCTTACTACTGTGGAGTCCAATCTCATCAGATCTCAGAAGCTAAGCAGGGTTGGGCCTGGTTGGTACTTGGATGGGAGACTGCCTAGGAACGCCAGGTGCTTAGGAGAAGAACCTGGCAGCCCACTCCCGAAAAACAATCAGTCATTGAAAACCCTATGAATAGCAGAGAAGCACGACAATAGTGTTTCATCTGTTGTACACAGGGTTGCTATGAGTCAGATACCAACTTGATGGCACGTAACAACAACAACAAAGTGTTTGAGAATTACAGAAGCCATCATAAACCTTTGGAACTACTGGTAAAGAATGAATATCAGAAGCAAGAACAAAGACCACTTCGCTTATTCAGGTCACTACATAGATGCTTTTTGAATTTAACTTTATACTTTTTTTTTTTTTTTTTTTTTTTTTTTTACATACTGGTAGTTGAACAGAGGGCCTTGCACATCCTAGGCAAGTGCTCCACCACTGTGCTAAACCTCAGCCCTCTAACGTTGAGACAGGATCTTTGCCTTTGGCCTTGAACTCATGATCATCCTGCCTCAGCATTCTGAGTCAATGAGATCACAAGTGCACACCATGGCGCCTAGCGATTTATTTATTTATTTGAGCCAGGGTCTCATCACATTGCCCAGGTTGGCCTTGAATGCTGGGCTTAAGTCATCCTTCTGCCTCAGCCTCCTGAGTATTAACAGTAGGTTTTTGTTCTTGTTTTTTGTATTTGTTTTTGAGACAAGATCTCACAATACAGCCTAGGGTAATGTGGAACTCACTATGTAGCTCAGGCTGGCCTCAAACACACGATCCTCCTGCCTCAGCCTCCTGAGAGCTAGGATTACAGGCATGCATTACTGTACCTGACGTACTTTTAATGTTTCAAATCAAGCCAAAAACTAAAGTAAAAAAGCAAAAACAAAAACAAAACACACACATAAAACCCAAAATAAGGAAACCCACCTCACAAAACACAGACATACAACAACAACAACAACAACAAAAACACCCTGACCCACAGTTCAAAAAAATTCCAGAAATAGTCCAGGCCAGTACATTTGGAATTCCTGAGGAATCTACTCCTCTAACCAACTGAGCCTTCTGCCTGCTTTTCTGCTACCTCTTGACTGAAAATTTCCCTTTCAAGTTGATAAACGCACACAGTACTGGAAGGAGAAAAACCTACTGTGAATTGAGGAAGGAGGTGGAGGAAAGGGTCCTATTCTAATGATTCTATTACTTCATGTGTACAAGAAAAGGAACGAAATGTATCCTTCATGTTCACCCACACTGTTCCCCATGTGTTCCTAACTCGAAGGCCACCCTAATAACCAACCACCTGAGACGCTGCAAGCTACACAGGCGACTATGGCACAGCAGCATAGTTCAGAGACCTGCAGAGCTGGAGTGGAGCAGGGGTCAAGCCCATGTTCTCCATTTTAAAGATAAAGAAATGAATTGCTGGCAAGCTTAAGACCCCACAGCAAATCAGAGATAGAGCTGGAAGGGGAGCCCAGGACTCTTGAGTCCCAGTACGTCAGGCTGTTTCTACAGGGTATTAAAGGTGAAATAAGTCAGGTGTGGCGGCACCTGCCTATAATCCCAGCACTCAGGAGGCAGAAGCAGGAAGATTGCAAGTGCAAACCCAGCCTGGGCTACATACATAGGAAGTTCAAGGTTAGCCTGGGTTACATGGCAAGACCTGTTTTTAAAAAAACAACAGCAGCTGGGCACTGTGAGGCATACCTGTAATGCCAGCGGCTCGGGAGGCGGAAGCAGGAGGATCGCAAGTTCAAGACCAGAGGCAGTCTGCGTAACTTAGCAAGACCCTGTCTCAAAGAGTTAAAAAATGGGCTGGGGGTGCAGGTGAGTGGTCCAGCACTTGCACAGCATGCAAGCTCGAGGCCCTGGGTTCAACCCCTAGTACCACAAAAAGAAAAGAAAAGAAAAGAAAAGAAACAACAACAACAACAAAAACAGCCAAACAAGCAAACAAAAAAAGAGAATGAAACAACCAGTCTAGGGGTACCTCATTTATTCCATAATCATTTATCTAGGCCATGTTCCATGTTGGGCTCTGAGGGTGCAAAAGCAGAGGCAGTTGAGGGGCCAACCAAAGGGACGCTGAGCCATACGAGACAAACCAAGATGAACAGCGTGAGCTTTGGTAGAGATCCACGCAGGCGCTTTCATCCTACCCCTCCCCGGCCACCGAGCATGAGCTCAGCTCTTGGTTATGAGAACTTGCCAAGCATAAAATACGCCTTCACCACAGAAAAGGCTCTCCCCAGCTCCCTCAAATCCTGCTTTGTTCTCTCGTTCCACACTGAGATGTAAGAACAGGGAACAAAGGCACAGGTTAGCTCCCAGTGACAAACAGAGCAGTCTCTGATTCCCTGTTGGAACAGGGAGGTCCCGCTAGGATGGCCCTTCTGATTCACTGTTCCTCCAGCCAGGGCCATGATAGGAGTGACCTCTGCCAGTGGGCAGATTACGAGAGCGGAAACCCAAGTATGTGCCTTGCCCTGGCTCTGCTAAGATGACTTAGATCTTCCAAACCAACCTAATGACACAAATACTTTCAAGGGCAGCCATGCTATGATGCTGTTAGAAAACACAAGGGATGGTATTAGAGTTGGACTTTTAAATCCCTTTTTTTTGCAGTACTGGGGGTTGAACCCAGGGCCTTGCACTTGCCTGTTCTGCAAGTGCTGGACCACTGAGCTGTACCCGCAGCCCATTTTTTTCACTTTTTGAGACAGGGTCTTGCTAAATTACGCAGACTGCCTCTGGTCTCGAACTTGCGATCCTCCTGCCTCCGCCTCCCCAGCCGCTGGGATGACAGGCGTGTGCCACCGCGCCCGGCTTGAGATGATGCTTCTTGATGCAAGGTGTTGAGAATGAAAGAGACAGTAGGTGCTCTGCCTGTGCACTGCCTGACAAGGAGACGTTGAACACACACGCGTTTTCCTTCCCTTTCTCCGTGGGACAGCTTAACATGTATTCAAGCCACGGAATGAGCCACAGCTATTTACTTTACAAAGGAGTGTTTCCAGCAGCATGTGGCACTGAATCATGATCATCTCCACCTCCTCTCCCGCCCCCACGTCCTCTGTGGCAGGAAGAGTTCCACGATGCTCATCCCAGGTTCCCACCCCAAGCATACGCACCCCGGAAAAACCCCACAACAGTGAACGTGGCAGCACAGCCACTCTCAGAGCTAGATGGTGTCAGGCCATAGAGCAGGCTCTAAGGAAGGGAGACCATTCTGACTGCACTGGACCTGATCAGGCAAACTTTTTTTTTTTTTTGCGGTACTGGAGGTTGAACCCAGGGCCTCGCGCCTGCATGCTTTGCAAGTGCTGGGCCACTGAGCTGCGCCCCCAGCCCATTTTTTTACTTTTTGAGACAGGGTCCCGCTAAGTTACACAGACTGCCTCTGGTCTCGAACTTGCGATCCTCCCGTCTCTGCCTCCTGAGCTGCTGGGATTACAGGCGTGCGCCACTGCGCCCGGCTGATCAGGTAACTCTTAAAACGGAGAGGGTTCTGCCTGCCAAAGCCACGTGAATGTGTCGGTCAGTTACGAACTCACTGCCGCTCAGCTCCACGTGCGCACTTCGCTATGTGTGGGGGATAAACAGTGAATTCCCTTCTCCTTAAGATGAGCACAAGGTTCTGCGTCCTCAGTAGCGGGAGCTGGAGGTCATGGTGTAATTGTGAGAACATCAGGGGAACCCTGCCCAGACAATGGCCCCCTCTTTGATTTGGTGGCCTTGCCCTGGCAATAACTATTCTGCAGCTGTCATGCCATGAAACTGGAGTCATGGGTGAAATATGTGCTTTGAAGGCCCCTGCTTGCATTGGCACAGTGGCTCCCATGACAGCGCCATGCCATGGATCACCCGCCCTCTTGCCTGCAGCCCAGAGGATGGCCGATGGCTTGTCCGGCAGCTCCAGACTGACTCAGGCCTGGCCAGACCAATGGACCCCTCTGCTATCTGGTATGCGGAACCATACATTCACCAACAGGGTTTGAATTCTGGTGAAGTTTGTTCTTCCTTGCCTGTTGTTGTTGTTGTTAGGTGCCATCGAGTTGAGTCCAACTCATAGCAACCCTCATAGGGTTTTCAATGGCTGACTGTTTCGGGATTGCCTTGGGAGTGGGATGCCAGGTCCTTCTCCCATTTTGCAGTGCTGGGAATCAAACTCAGGACCTCAGAGACTGCAGAGCAGTGCTCTACCAACTGAGCTAAATCCCAGCCCATTGTTCTTGTTAGGGGCTGTCCAGTTGGTCTGACTCATAGCGCCCCTATGTGCGGCAGAACGAACCACACCCTGACACTGTGCCATCCTGGGCACTATGTCGGTGCTTCTCTGCTATTCATAGGGTTTTTGATGGTTGATTGTTTTGGGATTGTCCCAGAAGTGGACTGCCAGGTCCTTCTCCCATTTTTGCAGTGCTGGGGATGGAACCTAGGGCCTCAGAGCACGTAGAGCAAGCACTCTACCAACTGAGCTAAACTATTCTCCCTTAATCTAAGGTAGCACGCATTGTTCCTTTCTTTCCTTTTCTTTCTTTTTGTGGTGCTAAGGATCAAACCCAGGGCTTCACAGATGCTAGGCAAACACTCTACCACGAAGCTACATTCTTACTATGTAGTATGACCTCCAAATGCTGAGAAGGATTAGACACAAAGGAGATTCTGTTGTTGGCTTTGAAGACAGGGGGTACACGAGGTCAGGAATGCGGGAAGCCGCTAAGATCTGACAGTGTCCAACTATCAACCAACAAGGAATCGGCCTCAGTCCCATAACCATGAGGAACTAAATTCTGGCACAGCCAAGAGATCTTGGAAGAGGATCTCAAGCTCCAGATAAGAGGGCACAAACACCCTGTCTCAAAAAGTAAAAAAATAGCCGGGCGCAGTGGCGCATGCCTGTAATCCCAGCGGCTTAGGAGGTGGAGGCAGGAGGATCCCAAGTTCGAGACCAGAGGCAGTCTGTGTAACTTAGCGAGACCCTGTCTCAAAAAGTAAAAATTGGGCTGGGGGTGCAGCTCAGTGGTCCAGCACTCGCAGAGTGTGCAAGCGCGAGGCCCTGGGTCCAACCCTCAGTACAACCAAAAAAAAAAAAGTAAAAAACTGGGCTGAGGGTGCAGCTCAGTGGAACAGTTCTTGCAAAAGCATGCAAGCCCGAGGTCCTGAGTTCAGCCCCAAGTACCATGGGAAAAAAAAAAAAAAAGAGGGCACAAACAGATTTCCTATTAACTGGATGCATGTCAACCCTATATGCTCTATGACCCTTTCACTACCACAGGAATATGTCCTGTTTTTGCCAGTTCTAACCATATCTCTTCAATTTATAGGCTGAGCAAATAAACCGAGAAGTTGGACTTTATGAGGAAGAACATGGCATCAGGATTGGAGGAAGACTCATCAACCTGTGGTTATGCAGACAACACAACTCTGCTTGATGAAAGAGAGGGATTTAAAACATCTACTGATGAGGACCAAAGATCATAGCCTTCAGTACAGATTGCGACCGAACATCAACAAAACAAAAATCCTTACAACTGCGTCAGTACGCAATTTCACAATAAATGGAGAAAAGACTGAGGTTAGCCATGATTTTGCTTTGGTTGGCTCTATAATCAACACCCATGGAAGCAGCAGTCAAGAAATCAAAAGACACATTGCTCTGGGAAGAGCTGTGGCAAAAGATCTCTTTAGAGTATTGAAAAGCAAAGATGTCACATTGAAGACAAAGGTGTGCCTGATTCATGCCATGGTATTTTCAGTCACATCATATGGTCATGAAAACTGGACACTGAACAAGGGAGACAGGAAAAGAATTTATGCTTTTGAATTATGGTGCTGGAGATGACTACTGAATATACCATGGACTGCCAAAAGAACCAAGAGATCTGTTCTAGAAGAAGTGCTACCAGAGAGCTCCTTGGAAGCAAGGATGGCTAAACTGCGTCTTACATATTTCAGACATGTAGTCAGGAGTAGGCAATCACATCATGTCTGGGAGAATGGCAGGTCAGCGAAAAAAAGGAAAACCCTGCACCACATGGATTGACATAGTGTCTGCAACAACAAGCTTAAACATAAATAAGATCGTGAGTCTGGCACAGAATCAGGAAGTGTTTTGATCTGTTGTACATAGAGTCGCTATGAGTCAGACTCCACTCAACGGCACCTAACAACAACAAAAATAAACATCTTAAATATAGAGAAAAATTTAAGCAACTCTCAGACTGAAAAACTAAGTGACAGCAAGTATGCAGAGAGCAAGTGAAGCGACTGCAGGCTGCCTTCCACATCTTGAGTGTATGCACCAAACCAGAGGAACCTGAGCTTTTGTTTTCAGACTACACAAGGAATAGGAAACAGCAGACAAGTCCCAGGGCCCATCCACAGTTGTTGTTGTTGTTGTTGTTGTTGTTGTTGTTAGGTGCCGTCGAGTCGGTATCCGACTCATAGCGACCCTCACAGGGTTTTCAAAGGCTGACTGTTTCGGGATTGCCTTGGGAATGGATTGCCAGGTCCTTCTCCCGTCTTTGCAGTGCTGGGAAGCTGGGAATTGAACTCGGGTCCTCAGAGACTGCAGCGCAGCACTCTACCAACTGAGCTAAATCCCAGCCCCACAGTAGAGTCTAATTAATAAATCACAAACATCTCCCACAACAAACCAGGACCCCAAACTGTTATGTTTTGAATCAAGGATACGTTAGAACTCACGGGAAATGCTAGAAAAATCAACTGTCTCAAATCTACAAACAAAAGATTTGAGGAGGAATGAGAGGGCCACTGAGAACTTGCTTTCATGCAGGTTTGCAACTCACATTCACACCAACAAAACAAATCCAACAGCAACAATAAAAAACAACAACATAGTAGACATTAGTTCATTTATAGCTCACATCTGATAATTTCATCATCTGAAGACCTTGCAGGTCTGTGTGTTTGCAGTTGTTTGGCTAACTCACTCATGGTGTCTTGTTTCCCTGTGCGTGGAGTTACATTTGGTGATGTTTGTTTTTCCTGTAATGTTATACATTTGCTGTTGGATGGGCCAAAAAAACTATAAACCAAGATTCTGATTTATCTTGAACTAGTGATGGCTTCATCTGGCAGAAGCAATGGAAATCCTCTCTGGAGGTACTCATCTGCATCCCAGGCCTCAGAGAAGTCTAATGTATAAAATTACAGGAAAAACAAACAGATCGCCAAATGTAACTACATGCACAGGGAAACAAGACACCATGAGTGAGTTAGCCAAACAACTGAAAACACACAGACCTGAAGGACTTCAGATGATGAACTTATCAGATGTGAGCTATAAATGAAGTATGTCTACTATGTTGTTGTTTTTTATTGTTGCTGTTGGATTTGTTTTGTTTTTCTTTTGTTTTGTTTGTTTTCCTGCTGTCAAGGCCTTGGGCATGCTAAATATGCGCTCTACCACTGATCCACATCCCTAGTCCTACTATGTTTTAAGAAATAAGATAAAATTAAAATTTGTGCAGGGAGCAGGAAGGAAGAGACAGAGAGAAGGAAGTCAAGCAAAACTGTAAGAGAAGCAAAAAGGATTTATATGTATAAATGAACAATATAATACCTGAAAATAAGGTAAAAGTTCTGGTAAGAGCAGGGTAGTCTGCATCTGGCTCCTTCTACGGATAGTAATTAGAAACTTTGGACAAACTATTAAAAACCACTATCTGATGGTATCAAAACGCAGGGAGAGGGCTGGAGGGGTAGGTCAGTGGTTCAATCCCCAGCACGAGGGGGGGGGAGGGGAGAGAGAGAGAGAGGGAAACAGATGGGGAGAGAGGGAGAGAGAGGAAGAGAGAGGGAGAGGGGGAGGGGGAAGAAAGAGGAAGAAGAAGAAAAAGAAGGAAGGAAAGAAGGAGGGTGGGAGGAGAAGAGAGGAAGGAAGGAAGGAGAGAGGGAGAGGGAGAGAGAACAGAGGAGAAGAGAGGAGAGGAGAAGAGAGGAGAGGAGAGAATATCAAGCAGTTTAACACGCACATGAATGGGTCTCAGAAGAGAAAAAGTAAATTAAAAAAAGAAAAAAACCAGAATGAGTATAGACTAAACATTTTCCAAATTCCATAGAAAACATGAATTTATAGATCAAAAACATCTCAGTGAATTGCATTCTGGACAAATCCAAAGAAAACTACACCTTTGCATAATATAGTCAAACTGCTGAAAACTGAATATAAAGAGAAAATCTTGACAAAAGCCTAAGGAAAAGACTATATGACCAACCATGCAAATTGCAGCTGAGTTTCCAAGACAAATAACAGAGGCCAGAAGACATGGGAGATTATTTTTAAGGTGTGTCTGAAAAGGGGGGGGGCTAAAAAAAATTAAAACCATCAATCCAGAAGTCTATACTCAGAAACAAACATCATTCAAAAATGAAACTGAAGCCAGGCACAGTGGTACACGCCTGTAATCCCAGCACCCAGGAGGCAGAGGCAGGAAGATTGTGAGTTGTAGGCAATCCTTGGCTACATAGTGACACCAAAAAATTTTTAAAAGAATAAAATAAACTGTCAAAATTGATTTTTAAAAAAAGTAACACCCAGCTAAATACAGTTTACAGAAAGATACATTCTAAATATAAAGACAGATCTTGTTAGAAAACTCAGTATCATTAAGATTTCAGCTGTCTCCAAATTGATCAATATAATCTCAGTTAAAATGCTAATAGGCCCCCCCCCCTTGTACTGGGGATTGAGCCTAGGCGTCACACAAGTTATGCAAGTGCTCTACCTCTGAGCCACAGCCCCTAAGGCCACCTCCTTTTTTTTTTTTTTGGAGACAAGGTCTCACTATGTGTCCCTAAACTGACCTCAAACCTAGGATTTTCCCGCCTCAGCCTGTTGAGTGCTGGGAATAAAGCTATTTGCCACCACATTTGGCCTCCCTTTTTAAAACATTTATTTAAATAAATCATTCATTTATTTTGAAGTATAGAGGGTTGAGCCCAGGGACTTGCGCATGTTAAGCAAGTGCTCTCCCATTGAGCTGAACCCTCAGGCCTTTTTAATGTTTTGAGACAGGGTCTCTCTAAACTGTGTAGACTGCCTCTGGCTTCAAACCTCCAACCCTCCTGCCTTAGTCTTCCTAAGTAGCTGGGATTGCAGGCAAGCGCCATGGAGCCTGGCTCCCAACAGGCTTTTCTGAAAAAAACTGACAAACTAATTTTAAAATTCGTATCACTGTTTTAGAATAGCCAAAATTATCTTTAAGCACAAAGACAGAAGTCTCACTTTCTAATTTCAATATTGTTGTTGTTGTTAGGTGCCGCCGAGTCAGTATCCGACTCATAGCGACCCTCATAGGGTTTTCAATGGCTGAGTGCTTCAGGATTGCTTTGGGAGTGGATTGCCAGGCCCTTCTCCCATTTTTGTGGTGCTGGGAATTGAACTCCGGTCCTCAGAGACTGCAGCGCAGCGCTCTACCCACTGAGCTAAATCCCAGCCCAGAATTTCAATATAAAACAGCAATATTTAAGACAGAGCGATACTGTTATGAGGTTATAAACGGAGATCAGTGACAAGAGACAGTCCAGAGAGAAATTCAGGCATAGATGGCCAAATAATTTTGAATGAAAATGCCAATATGATTTCATGGAGCAGGGAAGTCTTTTCAAAAACTGGCACAGGGGCTGTGGGTGTAGCTCACACTGGTAGAGCACGTGCTCAGCATGGGCTTGGCCCTGGATTCAATCCCTAACATGAAAAGAAAAGAAAGAAACATAAAGGAAAGAAAAAAAAATACATCAATAACTGGGCATCTGTATTGGGAATGCAGAACAACCACCACAAAAAGCAGCATGACCTCTGCCATGCTAGCGCTTAAAGCCCTGGGAAGCGGTTGTACCTAACTGCCCAAACCCCCTCCACTGCCAATGTGCTATGGAAGTCCGCACGTCCAAGTCCTGACTCAAACAGTAGGATTATAGGAACTAAGGTCCTCTATCTTTCTCTACCTCAATTTTGCCACAATTCCAAACCTCCCAGGGCCATCTCTTATGACTCAAACCCCATCCCCTTGGGGCTGAGAGCATAGCTCAGTGGGAGAGCTCACTTTTAGCTTGTTGTAAGGTCCTGGGTTTCTGGCAGCCTATCACTGTGGCAACCCATCTGATGTCAGATCTCGGAAGCTAAGCAGAGTTGGGCCTGGTTAGTCCTTGGATGGGAGACTGCCTGGGAATACCAAGGGCTGTAGGCTTGGGAGAAGGACATGGCAGCCCACTCCCAAAAACCAACCTGCATATGAATAGCAGGGAAGCAGTAACAATATTGATTTGCCTGCTGTACACAGGGTCACCATGAGTCAGACACTGACTCAATGTCACCTAACAACAACAACAACAAGGCCCTGGGTTAGATCTCCAGCACTGCAAAAACAAAATTCCCAAAAAGCCCATCCCTGGACTGCTTGGCTCATCTAACCACTTGATGAACCTGCGCACGGTGTTCTCTGTAGGTCTGGCTCAAAGATCTGCCACTCAAGTCACATAACTCCTTTTCTGGTACTTTCCACTTCCTCCAGATGAAGCACTACAACAGCCGACCCTACCCCAGGCACCCCCTCAAATAGAGAAGGCTGAGTATCCCCAGGCAATGCCGTTAGTGACATCTTTGCTTCCCCCTGTGCTGCCTTCAGATAATTCTTGCCCACCTTTGTGAAACATATATGCTTTTACATTGCATGCCTGCTGGCTTTTTCCACCCTCTCAGCCCCTCGTGTTTTCCCAGTCCTGCCCTCTTACTCAACAAAGGAGGCTCTAGGTGGCCCTTCTCTGTCTCTTCCTCACCTTCACAGGAGTCTCACTTTACCCACCAGGGACCTGTTCCATGACCACCAGGAAATGCCTGAAACCAGACAGCCCCAAACTCTGTATATATCACGATTTCCTATATATACACATCTGTGATAAAGTTTAATTCACAGACTAGACACAGTAAGAGATTTGTAGGGCACTGCCTAGAGAGGCAGTTTATCCTGGGGCCTATCTAGGTCCCCTTGGAGGTCCGAGGCTTGTTCCCCAGGCAATCACCTTTGCCCTACATCTGGGAACTCAGGGTCCTCGAGCTCCCAAGGATGACACGGGCATCCAATCCCTTTCCTCAGGCCCCTCAATACTGATTGGCTATTTACAAACCACTGAACGGCTCCTGATTGGACCACTCAGGAACCACCCCTGATTGGTCACTTTACAAACCCAAATTTGCATATCCCCCCTGATTGGCCAAGATCCATATGGAGTGACTGCCACTGATTGGTCCCTGGCCAGTCCCTGGAGCGTATATAAGGGCAGTACACAGAGCAGTCTGGGTCCATTCCATCGACCAGGACAGGCAAGGAAACAATAAAGAGTTGTTGGAGCAGAGCACTTAGAGTCGGCGTCTTCACTGGGAAGAAAGAAGCTAGGAGCTGCTGCGGGCACAAGCCTCTGAGCCTGCCTTTCTCAAGGCTTCTCAGAGCAGCCGTGGGCATAAGCCTCCTTTCTGGGCGGTGCGGCTCTTGGGTGCTCGGCTCCCCCTCACCAGACAATGTGTCTTTGGTGGCTGGTTCCCACTCAGGGCTGGACAGGGCAATGTCCCACAGAGATTAATAAGAATGACAATAGACGTAACGATAACAGAATAGTTAAAACAATATTCTGTAATAAAAGTTATGTGAAGTTGGGCACCAGGGTGCGCACCTGTAATCCCAGTGAATCAGGAGGCTGAGGCAGAAGCATCTCAAGTTTAACCCAGAGGCAGCCTGCACAATCTAGCAAGATCCTGTCTCAAAATAAGAAAAACTAAGCCAGGTATGGTGGCACACTCCTATAATCCCAGCATGTGGGAAGCTTAAGGCAGGAGGGTCACAAGTTCAAGGCCAGCTTGGGCTACAGAACAAGTCTTAGGCCAGCCTGAGCTACACAGCAAGACCTTGTCACAAAAAATAAAATAAACAAAATATTTTAAATAAATAAAACTTTAAAATAGGGGGTAGGGATATGACTCAGTAGTATTCAACCCTTTAGTAATAGAAAAAAAGTGCTAAGGAACCAAACATGTATCCTACCTTTCCTTTATGAATTGTTTTTTGCTTATCTGGATAACCAAATAGTTGATAAAGTAAAATTCTATTTATGGATGTATTCTAACTAATGAATGAACAAGAAATTATAAAAAACAGAATGTGACCAATGACTGACCAGAACACAGACAAAAATCAGATATTCTATATCCCGTATCTACACAACTTACAAAATAGAATTGCCAAAAACCTGAACCTGAATCTGATCTAGATATGACCTCCAATTTACAGGAAATAGAGAGGAATGTGTTAAACAGCATCAGGGGTATGCAAATAACAATGATCAGATTCTGGAAAATTACAGGGCAAACAGCCCAGTTTTTCTAACAAAATTCCCAAGGGTTGAGGCTAGAGCTCAGCAGCAGAGAGTGTGCTTAGCATATGGAAGGCCTGGGTTCAATCCTCACACCAAAACAAAACAAACAAACAAACAACAACAAAAAAGAAAAACCAGAAAGTCATAAAAAGAAACAAACCAGGCACGGTGGCACACATATGTAATCCCAGCACTCAGGAGGCTGAGGCAAGAGGACGGCAGGTTTGAGGCCACCTTAGGTTACATGGTTAAGACTTTGTCTCAAAAATAAATAAATAAATTAATTAATTAAAAAGCTACAACAGCCCTGTAAGCAAATTGTTCTCATAAGTAACATACAATTCTTTAAATTAATTTATATCTAACCGGGCACGGTGGCGCACGCCTGTAATCCCAGTGGATCAGGAGGCAGAGGCAGGAGGATCGCACGTTAGAGACCAAAGGCAGTCTATGTAACTTAGCAAGATGCTGCCTCAAAAAAAGTAAAAAAAAAATGGGTTGGAGGTGCAGCTCAGTGGTCCAGCACTTGCAAAGCATGCAAGCACAGGGCCCTGGGTTCAACCCCAGTAGGCAAATAAATAAATAAATAAATAAATAAATAAATAAATGTATACTTTACATTTTCAAAACACCCAGCAACATAATCAAGCCAAGCATTATTCGGCCTAGACAATCCTAGGTCTCTTGACTCCTTGTCAATATAGTCAATACTTCTTTTTTTTTCTTTTCTTTTCTTTTTTTTTTTGGTTTACAGTATCACTCTTCTGATAAGATATACAATTACTAAGGACAAATACTAAAGACAGACCACAGTTTCCAAGAAGCAATGACAGCTTCACAATATAATATGAAATTTCTAATTTCTCTTGAAGATGTGAGTTTTGTGACTCTGGATAAGTTGTAACCTAATTTAGCACCAAAAAGTAACCTAAGAGGCTAGGAGCGTAGAGTGTCTGCTTAGCAGACCAGCATTCACAAGGCCCTGGGTTCAATCTGCAGCACATAAACAAACAAACAAATAAATAACCTAAGACCAAGAAAAAGTATAGGATCGTTAACTAACAGGATTGTTTGCTTACCAGACATAACTGATTTTGTGCCTCAAAGAAGGAACCAGATAGAGCATTCAACTTTTCTCTACTGAACTATTAACAGAAACTGGATGATATTCACAGAAACTGGCAGAGAACCTGTTTTATTCAGAGCTCAAACAAGCTCTGCCCTTGAGAATCAACATTCAAACTAGAACAAACTGGCAAAGGAAAAACTGCCCCAAACAGAAGGCAATTTAAAAGTTCATGAATGCATTTCAAAACATGACTTTGTTTAGGAAAGCCAAAGTTTCTTTGGGTGTGCCTTATTTCAAAAGAAGTATTTTTAAGAAAGCATACTCATGCCCCAAAGTGAAGTTTCCTTTTGAATTTCAATTTATTTTTTTCATAGAATACCATGCTTTTGTGGAATCAGTTACCTGAAATACTTAGGATCTGAATTACATCCATGTTTTCCAGTCAGATGTCTTGCTAAACTGGACATCTTGTCAGATTTCAAAGAAACATAAAAGAAAAGTGGTTTCATAAAGCCAACTCTACCCAGCTTGTCATCCTATAAAATGACCTCCAGAAGCATTTAGGGGAAAGCACTATGAACTATCTTTACTAATATACCAGGGGCAGCACCAACCCACTGTCAACATAGCATTCACCAGCACTTGGACACAAAGGAAGAAAGGGACTAAAGTCTAGACAGCAAGAGACAACAGCTCAGACAGTTCTCAACGGAGTCATGAGGACTCAAAGTGAATTTAATCACCAACCAATCATAAGTCTAGCTCAACTTCTGTTTTTCAGGTAAGCAAACGTCATAATTCATAATCGCTTTATTGGGAGCGGGAGATGTAACTCAGTAATAGATCATGTGCTTAGTATGTGTGAAGCCCTAAATTCAATCCTCGGCATGTTGTTGTTAGGTGCCGTCGAGTCGGTATCCGACTCATAGCGACCCTCATAGGGTTTTCAATGGCTGAGTGCTTCGGGATTGCCTTGGGAGTGGATTGCCAGGCCCTTCTCCCATTTTTGTGGTGCTGGGAATTGAACTTGGGACCTCAGAGACTGCAGCGCAGCGCTCTACCCACTGAGCCAAATCCCAGCCCCAATCCTCGGCATGGCATCCAAAAAAAGAAAAGAAAAAAACAAAAAAGGTAGGTGCTGTGGTGCACACCTATCATCTCTGCTATTCCAGAGGCTGAGGCAGGAGGATCACAGGTTTGAGGCCAGAGGCCAGCCTGCACAATTTACAAAGACCCTGTCTCCCAGAAATGGCTTTATGAGCTTCATGGTAAGATACGTAAGTGAGTGGACCTAAATACGTCACAAGAGTCAAATATAAAGTGGTATAACTATAGTTTCCAGCTTTACATTTGTGTCAATTAAATTGCACTTGTATTCCCGGAGGAACAGAGTATCTGCAAGCTCTTATGTGATATACTGAGCACTGGAAAAGTGTGAGATTTTCAAGATGAAGACAGTATTTCTAGATATCATATGAGTGTTAAGATCTAATAAAACAAATGTGTAAATTGAACACATTACAGATACCAAACAATAGCTCATTATTTCGGGAAAAAATTACTTACAAGAGACCATATACTTACAATAGGTAGCAGCAAACTGAACAGGTCACCAACATGGTGATGATAACTCTGAAAAACAAAACAAAACACATCATTGGATAACTAGAGAATGATAAAAACATCACAGACTGGTTTAAATCCCCTTCCCATGTTATCAACTATTATGTGTTGTACATCAAGAAAATGGACCCAAATCTGTTCAAACATTCAATAGACTAAAGTGTGCTCCAGGGTACACTTGGTGGTGGTGGTGGTGTTAGATACCGTCGAGTCGGTATCCGACTCATAGCGACCCTCATAGGGTTTTCAATGGCTGATTGTTTCGGGATTGCCTTGGGAGTGGATTGCCAGGTACTTCTCCCATTTTTGCAGTGCTGGGAATTGACCTCGGGACCTCAGAGACTGCAGTGCAGTGCTCTACCAACTGAGCTAAATCCCAACCCTAGGGTACACTTGGTAGAAGTACATAATTAAAAATTTGTGTATAAAAGGATATGTGTGGATGCCACAGCTTAGACGCCCAATCCAAGCTTATCTAAAACTGAAACGTCTGTACTGATGGTTGGTTTTGAAAGTAACTCCCTAATTAGGTAGCATTCTCTGCAAGCAATGAATACTGTTCTTTTAAAACACCCTGTCTAATGTGGGCCTTTCCTCATCTCTATGCATGTCTGAAAAGTTAAACCTGGATCTTTGATTAAAAGAACTTGAACATTTCAACAGAAGTCATTAACCTCTTTCCATTTCTCTTTCCAAAAGCTCCCCTTCTAAATCTCTTCCTCTGCAGGGCTGGGTGTCTGGCTTGGGGGCAGAGTGAGTGCTTAGCATGAGGGAGGCACTGGATTCCATCGCCAGGGCACACATGCAATGCCAGAAGATCTACTCCCTCAAGCAGCTCTGCCATCTCCACCCACCTGATCTATCCTTAAATCTATCATCTTCTGCTCATGCCTCCTCTCCACCCTCACTCTCACAGATGCTGTGAATTTGTCCTTTGAGGCAACTCCCCCACCCCCAAGGGGACTTCTTCCTTTCCATTCCCACTGTTCGCAAAAAAATTCACCAGTTTGGCTTGGCTAACTTAGTGCTGGGCTGGGATTTAGCTCAGTTGGTAGAGCGCCGCTCTGCAATCTCTGGGGTCCCAGGTTTGATTCCCAGCACTGCAAAAAGATGGGGAGAAAGATGTGGCAATCCACTCCCAAGCCAATCCCCAAAAAACAATCAGCCACTGAAAGCCCCATGAGGGTCAACTATGAGTCAGGCATGACTCAGTGGCACCTAACAACATCTTATGGCTGGCAGGTTGAAAACTTTTTCCATCCCTTCCATTCTATCCACAGTCACTCGGATTAATCTTCCTGAAATATTCTCTCATTGTATCACTCTCCAGTTTAAGAGCTTCTAGTGGCCCCTTATCAACCATAAGAGTGGTTTCCAAAGAGGGGTCTCCATACCCCAGGGAGTGAACAAGACTACCTCCTAAAGCTTGGGAAGCAAATATCAAAACTTATATTTACATTAATTGGTTTTTTGAGATAGAGTCTCACTAAGTAGCCCAGGCTCACCTGAAACTTGAGATTCTCCTGTGTCACTCTCCTGAGTGTTGGGATTACTGGAGTGCACCACCACACCCGGCTTATATTAATTTTTTAAGAGGCAAGCAAGGGTTCCAGGCAGGGGGAACAACAAACCAAAGGCATGAGCTGAGATGATACCCGGGGCAGAGGAAGGAGGCTATATGGCTGAAGGAGCAGGGACAGTCAAATAGGACGTGAGATAAGAGATGTCACACAGCCTGTGAAAGGACTCCCGCGTGAAAACGCCTTTATTCCTAAAAAGGAATATCATCTGGAGGGATCTGAGTAAGAGGAATGACAAAATCTGACTCCAATTCTAAGGCTCTCTCAACTGGACTAAAACAGACCAGAGGAAGAGGGCCAGAAGGAGAAGGCAGACAGAGCAGTTCAGGGGGAACTGCAAAAGCCCGAGTGGATAAGGCTACAGCAAGGCAGGTGCCAAGAGTTGGTCAGAGTCTACATATACTTTGAAGGCAGATTCTTCAAAATAGGTAATCTATACATGACACGTGTAACACATAAATATTTGTGAGGGTTTGTGTGTTAAAAAGTGGGACAGGTGCACAATAAAAGTGAAACCCTACAGAATGAAGTCCACCTCCAGTCAGTCAGCTGTGGTGACACACACATTGTCATCCCAGCACGTGGGAGGCTGAGGCAAGAGGATCACAAATTCAAGGCTACTCTGGGATACACTGGGAGAAGGACCCGGCAACCCACTCCCCAAAATCAATCCGCCATTGAAAACCTTAAGCAGAACTGGAACCCAAGGATATATAGAAAAAATATTACCATAAAAAGACAAGTAAATGGAAGAGAAGTCTTTGATTGGGGGGGTCGGGGGGAAGAAGTGCACAAGAGGGTAAGGGGGAACTTATATGTATAATGTATAACAAAATGCATATATGGAAATGTCACAATGAAAAGCATGTCAGAAAAAATCACATCAAGGGGTACATTAAAATTTTCAAAAAAAAAAAAAAAGAAAGAAAACCTTATGAATAGCAGAGAAGCACTGACAATAGTGTTTCATCTGTTGTATGTAGGGTCACTATGAGTTGGCACCTAACAACAACAACAACAACTGGGATCCATAGCAATTTTGAGGTCAGGCTGGGCTATGTAGCAAGACTATCTCAAAAAAAGAAAGAAAGAGAGAGAGAGAGAGAGAGAGAGAGAGAGAGAAAAGGCAAGGCAAGGCAAGGCCTCTACTCCTCCTCCTCCTTCCAATCCTTTATTCTTTACAGAGGCAAGTGCCTTCACAGACACCCCAAACACATCATGTTCCTGAGTCTCAAAAAGCTTTTGTTCAGCCTGTGCCCCAACCTAGAATTCCCTCCTTGCCTTCTCTGTTCCCCAAAAGACCATCTCAGAGAACAGAAACAGTTGGGGCTCCTTTGTATTACCTATGGAATATTAATTTTCATGTACAAACTTCCTCATTATCTTCATTAATACAGCAGTTCCAAATGTACTGCTTCTTAGGAGCGCCAGGCTCAAGTATTTAGGGGTGCAGAGTCACAATGACTGCAATTGATTTTCAAATGTCCAGCAACGTTTTATACATATATACACACAAACACGTGTATTCATAGATAAAGCAAATATGAATATGTTAATTGTTGAATGTAGGTAGTGGTATACGGCCCCCATCGTTTTACTCTTTCTACTTTTTTTTCTTTCTCTCTTTCTTTCTTTCTTTCTTTTTTTTTTTTTTTTTGTAGTACTGGGGAACTGAACTCAGGGCTTCACACATGCTAGGTAAGTGCTCTACCACTGAGCTGCTCCCCCACCCCCTTTTTTATGTCTTTTTTTGAGACAGGGTCTTGCTAAGTTACGAAGGCTGCCTCTGATCTCAAACTAGCAATCCACCTGCCTCAGCTTCCTGAGTCGCTGGGATTACAGGCATGCGCCACTAGCACCTGGCTTATTTTTCTATAGGTTTAAAAATGTTGAGGAAACTGGAGCTGAATGAACTGGTGCACTAAGCCCTGTGTTCTTTCCTAGTGCCCTCCTCCACATCTGATAAGGAACCCATTGTGGAAAAAAAAAAAAAAAGTATAGCTTTAAGAGAATCTGTGGATTCCTAAGGAGAAAAGAGGGAAATCATGAAGAGCAGGAATGGGCAGGAAAGCTGGCTACAGGTGCAGACTTGATTTTATCCTATGATTCGCAGCTGCAGGAAAGACTGAAAGAGCAATGGACTTGCTTTTGGCTAGCCATAGATTCAGAAAGAGTTTTCCGTCCTGCCTTCTTCCTGTCTAATTAGGTCCTGATCACCTCCTAACCACCCAACTTTCCATGCTGCAGAGGTCTCTCAGGAAAGAGGATGCAACATCAAAGTCCTCTTTGTCTTTCTCCCTTCTTACACAGTTCCTTTACTCAGCTCTGTAATGAAGAAGTTCTCAATCCCTCAATTCAGAAATGCCATCCTATATTAAAAATTCATCATAGTCCATGAAGCAGTTCAACTCCTTCATGTCTTTCCAAAAAATTGGGTTTGTAGTTTTTTTCTGGAGATAAAGAGGAACTCGTACTAATTCAGAACTAAATTTCCATGTTACAATGAGGAAATAGGAATATGGAAAAGTTAACTAAATTGTTCAAGGTCACAAAGATCATCTGCCTGGGAGCAGCGTTCCTCCAAGCATAATCCTGGGACTCCTGGGAGACACTGTGTCAAGACCTGCTCAATCCAGCCAAGAGGAGGAAATACAAGGATTGCAGTGGAGGCTGTAAAAGGGACCCAGAAAATATAACACTAGCAGTTCAAATACCAGAATCATATCACTAGGGCCAGACACTAGGAAGAAAGAGGGTGTGTGGGGAGATCATTACCCTGTATATCAGGAGCGGCATCAGATCCAGAGAGCTGAGTCTTTAAGAAAGGTGTGGTCAGTGCTGCCCAGCACATTAATAAACGTTTTTTGAGGATGAAGACCACAAAGGCAAACAGTGGCATAAAGGAACAGTTCCAGATATAAACAAAACAAAGACGCACTTTGTTGTCTTCAGCTACAGTAAGAAATAAGTCGTCTAATTCATTTGATTAGCCTGCAGCCATAGCCCTGTGGCATCCGATCCCGTCAGATCTCGGAAGCTAAGCAGGGTCGGGACTGGTTAGTACCTGGATGGGAGACCGCCTGGGAACACCAGAAGCTGTAGGCTTGGGAGAAGGACCTGGCAACCCCCTCCCAAAAAATCAATCTGCCATTGAAAACCCTATGAACAGCAGAGAAGCACTGACAATAGTGTTTACCCTGTTGTACAGAGGGTCGCTATGAGTCGGATACCGACTCGACGGCACCTAACAACAACAACAACAACAATTCATTTGATTAATACAAATTGTTTTAATAACTCCAGAATTCTGCCACTCATCATCAACGACTGTAAGCTGCAGATATGACTCTATTACTGCTGATATTGCCTGCAGCTGTAGCCCTGTGGCATCTGATCCCCTCAGATCTCAGAAGCTAAGCAGGGTCGGGCCTGGTTAGTACCTGGATGGGAGACCACCTAGGAACACCAGAAGCTGTAGGCTTGGGAGAAGGACCTGGGAACCCCCTCCCCAAAATCAATCTGCCATTGAAAACCCTATGAACAGCAGAGAAGCACTGACAATAGTGTTTCCCCTGTTGTACAGAGGGTCGCTATGAGTCGGATACCGACTCGACGGCACCTAACAACAACAACAACAACAACTGCTGATATGGGGAGGCGGGGGGACCTGATGCTCACAAATGACAAATCACTTACCATTTTTTCTTTTTTATTTATTTCTTTTTTTTTAAGCATGGTTTATTTTTAGGCTAACAGAAAGAACTGGTATAAAAGCAAATCTACTCCAGCGAGCAAAAGAGGTTCAAGTCACAAAATGGAAGTGGTAACATTTTCTTTATTTTAATCAAGGCAGTGGAGCTACTCACTGGACAGATACTGAGTGTCTACTGTGAAGGCAAGTACTCTGAAACTAGGTACTGTCAAGCCACTAATTAGTTAAGGATTACAGCAAGAGGCAGTGTTTCTGACAAACTGTTCTCCGGTCCAAGCTTCACCCTCATGATCCTGAGTTTAGAAACAATGAGTAAAAAGCAAAAGAGGAAGCAGATAGAATGTCCCTGGGTTCCTCTGAAGATAAAACTCTACACGGCAGTAAAAAACAAAAAGTTTTTACTTCCAAAATAGACAGAACTCTATTTAACAAATAAGTCTAGGAGAGAAAAAGTCTTAGCCAAGCGTTTTAAGCCCTGGTTACACACACACACAAGAGCGAGACGTCCTGAGAGAGGTATGACGCAGGGGGTTCTTAACAATACCTCTGCTCTCCGTAATTAACCTCGCTTTAGACCATGCCCCATCCCCCTCCTGGCGGCCACTAGATGCAGGGCCTGGGCTCTAACTTGTGGAACAAGCTTGTTCTGTGCGCAACCGCGACAGCATGGGAGGTGGGCTGGGCAATTTATTTCTGTTCTATTTATTTGATCTTCCTCTTTAAAGCTGGAGCAAACGAGGCCTCCTATGGGTGGACAACGTGTAAAAGGGGCGACTGTCGGGTAGGATTGTTAAATGCCATCGAGTCGCGTCCGACTCATAGCGACCCTCATAGGGTTTTCAATGGCTGATTGGTTCGGGATTGCCTCGGGAGTGGATTGCCACGTCCTTCTCCCATTTTTTTGCGGTGCTGGGAATTGAACCCAGGACCTCAGAGACTGCAGTGCAGCGCTCTACCAACTGAACTAAATGAACCCCAATTCCTCCTGGAGTCAGTGTGAACTCATTTCCGACTGCACCCTCCCCAGTCAACACCGCGATGAGAAAAAAAAAACCTTCCTAAAATCTACTGCCAAGCAAGGTCCCCCCGAGGTGACTCCCTGCACGCTCGGGCCGGGGGGCGCAAAGCTGCTGCAAGGAGGACCGCAAGGGGCTCCGAGGCCAGGCAGGATCGTGCGGGATCGCCCTCTCCCGGACCCCAAGCGGCCTGCTCCAGGCGAGTCTCGAGCACTTACCCCCGGTTAGGACCCTTCGGGATGAACCAGGGCACGAGCAGGCCGACGAAGCCCCAGAACACGCTCATCACAATGAGAGGCACCGTGAGGCCGTGATACGCCATGCTCGCTGCGGGAGCTGCCAGGCCCCGCTCCCGGCCTCACTTTGGTCCCACCCGGAAGTGTCAACACCCGGCCTCGTGACCGGCGTGGGCAAAGCCCCGCCTTCCTCGTCCCACGTGACCCGCGAGCCCGACTCCGCCCCCTCGGGCCCCAGAACCCCGCCCTTACCTGGCCTGTCACTAGGCTGAGGCTGTTTAGAGGGGTGCTCCCCCCAGAGCTTAGGGTCTGGTCACCAGGAGACTCAGCAAAATTTTCTGATAAAAATGTAAGCCCTTTTTAGGCAGCGTGTTATTATTGACAGCTTTATCTACTTGTTAAGCAACAGACACAGAGCTTAACAATTGTTGTTGTTAGGTGCCCTTGAGCTGGTATCCGACTCATAGCGACCCTCATAGGGTTTTCAATGGCTGACTGTTTCAGGATTGCCTTGGGAGTGGATTGCCAGGCCCTTCTCCCATTTTTGTGTGCTGAGAATTGAACTCGGGACCTCAGAGACTTGCAGCGCAGCACTCTACCCACTGAGCTAAATCCCAGCCCCGAACTTAACAATAGTCAATGTCTATTCTGAATTCGTGTTTATCAGGAACTGCGCTATGAGCTTTAAACACAGAAGTTCCGTTTGCATTCCTCACTGCAGTCACTAAGATATACTCCTTTTCAGTAGTATATCTGAAGCTGAGACGCAGGGAGAAGGTTAAGGATCTTGCCAGGATTCAACCTCTGATGATCTGATATTCAAGGCAAGAGCTCTGAACTGTTGCATTATTTCAGATCTGCACCGTGTCAAGTTTGGTGCTGCAGAAGTCCCGCAGACACCCCTCAGGGAGCTCACATCCTGGGCCTGGAGGAGATGGACCTGCAAACCGACCACTCAATGCAGGGTGAAGGCACAGTGTGTGATCAGGCATGACTTTCCCTTCCAGCCAGTTTTCAGGGGGGTTTGGAAATAAGAGTAGGAATTAGCAAGAATAGTAAGAAGACAAACAGAGTCTCTAATGCTTGCTGAGGTTTTTCACATGTGATTTATACTATGCTTCTATTTCTACCTTGGAAGAGAGGATGAAAACAATTCTTGGAGAGTTTGATTTTTTTTCTTTTGTTTTGTGACAGGGTCTTCCTATATAGTTCAGGCTGGCCTTGTACCCACACTCCACTACCTATTCCTCTTGCCTCTGACTCCCACGTGCTGGGATTGCAGGTTTAGACTACCACACCCAGCTTTCTTTCTTTTTAAGATTGAATAATATTCTATTGTACGTGTAGACCACATTTGATTGAGCCACTGATGGGCATTTGGGTAGTTTCTATTTTTTGTCTATTGTGAATTCTTTTCCATTTCTTTAGTAAATGAAGCCTGTAGCCATAGCATCATGGCATCGGATCCTGTCAGATCTCGGAAGCTAAGGGAGGTTGGGCTGGGTTAGTACTTGGATGGGAGACTGCCTAGGAACACCAGATACTATAGGCTTGGAAAAAGGACCTGGCAAGCCACTCCCCAAAATCAATCCACCATTGAAAACCCTATGAATAGCTGAGAAGTACTGGCAGTAAGGTTTTGCCTGTTGTATGTAGGGTCGCTGTGAGTGGGCACCTAACAACAGGTAAATGCAAATAGTTTGTCTGAATATGTGTCTAACTTTACCTCACCTTCTAGGCAGGCTCCTTAAGCAGACGTCAGCAAGTGCAGGGATGCAGTTCTTCAGTCTCCAGTTCTGTCTAGATTTTTCCGTTTCATCTTCTGTGCAACAGGAAAAGTCCTTCATTATAGTAGTATATTTGTGGGCTAATATTGGCCAATAGCTCCCTCTATCAGTCAATCTGCCCAAAACATGTTATCACACACACCAAATGAAAACTAGATGAGACAGGGTACTGCAATTCAGTGACCCAGGAAGGAACAAGTATTTCTCTGCCCTCCAAGTGCATAGTTTTCAAAAGATTAATCAGACTGTGGGCAGTGTGGTCCAAGGACCCCTAGAGAGTCCCAGCGACTCTACTAGCAAGTCTGGAGGACCTGTCTTTTCTAGTGATGAATCCGTGGGCTGAATTTTCTTCCCGTACTTCACCAAAAACAATCACAACAGACCGAATACAGAAGAAGCAGTGCAAGAGTCCATTGTCTCCCAGTAAGCCTAATATTGAGGAATTTTTCCAAAATGTAGCACAATGTCACTCTTCCTGCTACATTTTTTTGGAAGAGTTGTTATTTTCCACCAACATGTACTTTAACATGTTCTGGGTTTATTATTGATATTTTTATTGATTTATTGATTTGATTTTTGTGCTGGAGATCAAGCCCAGGCCCCTGAGCATGCTAAACACATGGTTTACTACTGCTATAGACCTCCAGCCCTATTGCTTTGCTACTTTTAAATGAATTTAAAGATGTCAAATTTCTGTTTGGATTTCCTTTTTCTTTTTTTTGGCAGTACTGAGGTTTGAACCCAGGGCCTCACGCTTGCATGCTTTGCAAGTGCTGTTCTGCCTAGCATGTGGAAGGCCCTGAATTGAGCCCCATCGTGGAGTGGGGTGGTTGGGTGTGTGTAGGGGCGTCAGGTAGAATCAGCTGCCCCGATGCTAGAGGTAAGCTGGGATGTGGTTGATTCTCATGGACAAAGAGACTATTTGATTTTTGATTGACTTGTGCATGTTTATATTGTTTTGTGGTGGTCACCAATAAATCACTCCCTAGTCTGTCTTAGTCTGGAAGCTCAGCTGAAACTTGTCCACCATGGGTGACCCTGCTGGTATCTGAGATACTGGTGGCACAGCTTTCAGCCTCATCCAAACACATGAGCCCCCACAGTGTGGCAATTCACAGGGGATTTTAGATGTGACCCTAGAGCTAAATCTTAGAAGTCAGACCTGGAATCTAAAACTTGGATGCCAGTGGGGGCAGGCAAGTTAAGGACACAGGTGAGGAAGGAAGAAGCCAACCGCTCAGCTCTACCACCTGATGCGGTGGAGGAACACAGCCCTGTGCAGCCAGGTGAAACAGGGGACTCTCTTGTGGCATCTCTCACATCTTAAATGTTGGAAATCTGTCAAAACCTATAAAAGCATAAGGACAAACAAAATCTGAGTCAAATCTTGCCCACAGGCTGCTAGTTTTTCTGAGCTCCAGAAAAGGAGCATTTGTTTTATGGAAAAGGTTATTTGTGATATCAAGACTTTAAAAAGGGGAGCCTGGCCAGGGAGCTACAAGATTTGGATTGGGTGGTGCAGGATGGAAAGGCTGGGTATACAAGGCAGGAGGCCAGAGGACAATCTGTCAGGCCTGCAGGTGTGAGTGCAAACAGCACCAGGAGCTTAGTGGGCTTTGAGTGTGGTGGTTCCTGTCATGATGGCACCCAGTGGGGCAAACCCCCTGCCTCAGGGAGCAGACTGTTGCCCTTTCCACTCCATGGGCTCTAGGGTCCAGGCAGAGGCTGGGCTGTCTTAACCCTACCACTGCTGTTGTACTGTTCCATGGATAAAACATGAGAGACTAGCAAAGGGAATGGACCAGATGGATTTCATTATAAAACAATGCAAACTCCATTTGGAGTCAGGAAACAGCTCCGATTTTTATTCATAAAATTATTAATCAAATTGGCAAAAGTAGATATATAGAACCACAGTCCAGTAACAAAACAGGAGGGCAGTGAAAGGTCCCAGTGGCACCTTAAAAAATTCCAAAGCAGCACACACAAGGCTCGACTTCTCCAGTTATAAAATGCTGGTTGTCCAACTGGCTGTCTTCACTCCTGCATTTTCTCGATGAGCTCCTCCTTGTATTTGCCTTTCTCTTTCCCAACTTGCCGAGACTTGGCTTTGCGTTCCAGGATTTTTTTTCTGTCTTTGTTCAGTTTTAGCCTGGTGATTACCACCTGTTAGGAGTGGGAAATCAAACCAATCTTGACTTTTTAAGTGGAAGGAACTTATAACCACTATCATCCTGAAGAGCAGAGCTTCCCATGACAATAAGCAGCAGCCCAGGTTCCTTCCTTGGCTAGCCAGCCTCCCACCCCTCAATTCCTGAGGCTCTCAGGGGACTATTTATGGTAGACACTTCAGTGATAAGTCACTTGGGTTGGATAATTTAATCATTATCCTTTGGCTGGCAAGAAGAATTGCTTAAAAAACAACCTGCATTCCCACCAGCTACTGGGCAATACAGAGACTATAAAGGTAAGACCCTAACCATTCTGCCTTTAAGGATCTAAAACTGGAGGAGGAGAGAAAGACCTCCAACACAAAATAAAATACAAATGAAAAGGCAGAATGATGTTTCCTACTGGGTGAGCATGGGCTGGGATTTAGCTCAGTTGGTAGAGCACTGCGCTGCAGTCTCTGAGGTCCCGAGTTCAATTCCCAGCACCGCAAAAATGGGAGAAGGGCCTGGCAATCCACTCCCAAGGCAATCCTGAAACAGTCAGCCATTGAAAACCCTATGAGGGTTGCTATGAGTCAGATACTGACTCGACAGCACCTAACAACAACAACAACCGGTGAGCATGAAGGCTCTAAGAAGAGATCTTCTCCCTTTTCCCTCTGGAAAGTTTCTAATGCGGAAGTCATGCTTGGAATACCTGGAGCCTCCTGCCACCAACTTGAAAACACAGCCATCACCAGGGATGGCAAAACAGACAAAAGTCAGGCACTAAGCATTGAATCAATATGCCTGCCTATCTTACCTCTGCCTGCAGCCGTAGCCCTGTGGCATCCGATCCCGTCAGATCTCAGAAGCTAAGCAGGGTTAGGCCTGGTTAGTACTTGAATGGGAGACCGCCTGGGAACACCAGGTGCTGCAGACTTGGGAGACGGACCTGGCAACCCACTCCCAAAAATCAATCTGCCATTGACAACCCTGTGAACAGCAGAGAAGCACTGACAATAGTGTTTCGTCTGTTGTACATAAGGTCATTATGAGTCAGATACCGACTTGACAGCACCTAACAACAACAACAACATTAAAAACCCAATGACAGCAGAGAAACACTGACAATAGTGTTTCCCTTGTTGTACGTAGGGTTGGGATGAGTTGGATACTGATTCGACAGCACCTAACAGCAGCAACAACAATCCCACCTCTAAATCCTTACTCAGCCACCTGTCCATCTACATGCATCTTTGTTTTTGATAAAACTATACTAGATGGCTGTTGCTCCCACTCCATTTGGGCCCCACCTTGCTTGGGTGAATGCCCACGTGGACCGTAGTGCCATTAGCCTTCTCACGCTGCACCCGCTCGATGTAGATGACGTATTTCTTTCTGTACACCTGGACTACCTTGCCGATTTGCTGACCTTTGTAGTGTCCTCGAACCACCTAAGACAAAGGAAAAAGGAGAAAATTCTCCTCAATTCTAAAGCATGAAAAGTATTATACAGAAGCTATCAGGAACACACAGTCTGAACATACAACCTTTTGTACAAAAACAGATTAATTTTGACAGGCAAAAGCCGGCCTATTTTTGTGGTACAAATTAACTTGGTGTTATTTGTGGTCATGTGGAATTTCTTCACCTACATTTTCCTCTCTTCTTTTATCTGAAGTATCCTCCTTGGACTAGGATGGTCATCTCTCAACTATTCTTAAAAATAAAAAAAATATAATTACTCTCAAGATCTAAATAAAGAAGAATGGTTAAAAGAATTATACTGACACTGCCATGAAACCATTTCAAATCCATGTTGTCAAAAAAATATTTTAGGCCTGGGAAGGTAGCTCAGTGGTAGAGCAGTTGCCTAGCATGCCCAAGGCCCTGGGTTCGATCCTCAGCAGAAACAAAAACCAGTAGATAGACTATAAATGACATTAATAAGCACAGAGGCAATACCACAAACAACGAACTAAAGAGCCTCAACGTTCCAAAACAGCCTACTTAGGTTGCTCAGCTTTTCTCCGATCCACCTGAGCCTACGTGACCAGAAACTTTCGGGACACACCTGTGTGGCTATGCCTTCCCTATGGGCATGGAGCACAGGAGAGGGGATGGATTTTAGGGGAAAATCTTTTCGTTTAGAACATGTTGAATTTGAGGTATTTAGTGCCACGTCTCTAGTGGAGCCATTCTTGCTTCTAAGGAGCACTCTGGTTGCACTTCTTCTAGGACAGATTTGTTGGTTCTTTTGGCAGTCCATGGTATATTCAATAGATGTTTTAATGGCCAGCTTGCGTCTTACATATTTCAGACATGTAGTCAGGGGAGATCAATCCCTGGAGAAGGACATCATGTTTGGGAGAGTGGCAGGTCAACGTAAGAGAGGAAAACCCTCCACCAGATGGATTGACACAGTGTCTGCAACAATGGGCTTAAACATAAATAAGATCGTTTGCCTGGCACAGAATCGGCAAGTTTCTCGATCTGCTGTACATAGTGTACATAGGGTTGCTGTGAGTCGGACTCGACTGGACGGCACCTAACAACAACAACAACATCAACAACTCTAGCGGAGAACTTTTTTTCTTTTGCGGTACTGAGGGTTGAACCTAGGGCCTGGTGTTTGCATGCTCTCCAAGTGCTGGATCACTGAGCTGCACCCCCAACCCCATTTTTTACTTTTTTTGAGACAGGGTCTTGCCAAATTACACAGACTGCCTCTGGTCTTGAACTTGCGATCCTCCTGCCTCTGGCTCCCAAGCCACTGGGATTACAGGCGTGCGCCACTGCGCCCAGCTTCTAGTGGAGAATTTGACACACTGCTGGAAGGCCACGTGGGGTCAGCAAGAGACGAGGGGGTCACCCACAGAGATGCAATTCAAAGCCTCCTCAGCTCACGGACTCACGGACTCAGTGGTAGAGAAGAGGGAAGAATGTAGAAATATTTTGGAAGAGCTTAAAGGAGAGACTGTAGTGACCAGAAAGAAAAAGAAACCACAGAGTAACGGCGGCACAATGGCCAAGGGAAGAATGTCAAGTGCTGTGGAACGGTCAGGTACAGGACCAAGTACTCAACATGCAGGACAGGGTCGCTGGCAGCATAGCCACAGGACTTGTGGTAAAGCGGTGAGATGAAAGCTGTTCCCACGTGATGAGAGCACCACATGAGAAGGCAAGGTGAAAGGTGACAGTCCTGGGCGTGGCTCTGAAGATGACAGGACAGGTATACAAGGGCTGTGAAGTAAAAAGAAATATTTATTTATTTATTGGTACTAGGGATTGAACCCAGGGCCTTGTGCTTGGTAAGCAAACACTGTCACTGAGCTACATCTGCAGCCCTTGTTTTTTTGACAGAGGATCCCACTACATAGCTCAGGCTGGCCTCCAACTTGTAGTCCTCCCGCCTCAGCCTCCTAAGTGCTGGGATTACAGGAGTGCCCCACCATGCCCAGCTCATTTTGGTTTTTTACTTTTAAAGATGCAAAAACCTGAATGTGTTTAAGTGCTAACCGGAAGGAACAAGTATGGAAGGAGAGAGTGAAAGAAACTATAGAGAAAGATGATGACAGAAAGATCTCCAGGAGAATAGAGGCGTGAACACGGCATGCAGCAGCAGACAGACAGGTTTACACAGAAATAAGAAGAGCTCTTTCACTATAACCAGACAAACACACACAGGAAGGGATAGAACTGAAGGTAAGTTGGTGGGCGTGGAGCAGGTTCAGAAAAGTTCCTGGTTGACCGCTTCAATTTCCTCTTTAAAGTTGGAGTGAGCTCTACTTAACTGGGCTCGGATTTAGCTCAGTTGGTAGAACACTGCACTGCAATCTCTGAGGTCCCGAGTTCAATTCCCAGCACCGCAAAAATGGGAGAAGGACCTGGCAATCCACTCCCAAGGCAATCCTGAAACAGCCAGCCATTGAAAACCCTATGAGGGTCGCTATGAGTTGGATACCGACTCGAGGGCCCCTAACACCACCAACAACAAGCTCTGCCTACTCTGAAAACTGTAGGCAAGTGAGAGCCAGAAGATAACAAGGAAAAGCTGGGCGTGGTGGTACACACCTAGTCTCAGCTTCTCCAGAGGGCAGGACTGCAGGAGCCCATCCTGAGTAATAGAGTAAGACCTCTCTAAAAAAACAAAACAAGACCCAAGATATAAAAGGCAGTTTTAACAAACCCAAGGGGGAGCTATTTCATTCGCCTAGAAGAAAAGCATGGCCTTCGGAGTCAGAGACACCTGGATTCCTGACTAGGGACACTCACTTTTTTTGTATTATTTAACCTCAGTTGCAGTTTTCTTATACTGCAAAGGAAACACAATTCATATGTCGTAGGCATTCAAAAAATGGCATCTTTTACCTCACCTTCCACATCCATCTAGCCAATGATTTCTTTCATTCATTCAATAATTATTGCCTGAGCCCCTTCTATGTGGCAGCCTCTGCACTGAGGCCAAGCAACATACACGACATGCTTTCTGGCCCCAGGGAGCTTAGTCTGATGGGTAGTAAGCAGTTAACAAATAAATATACACGTATATAATCACTAGCTAGAATACGGGGCATGAGAACTCACTGGGATGACAAAAGTGAGCTCTAACATAATTAGGGCAATGGCTACCCGGTTTTACATCTGCCAAATCTAACTTGTGAATTTTGTTGTTGTTAGGTGCCGTAGAGTCGGTATCCAACTCATAGCGACCCTCATAGGGTTTTCAATGGCTGTTTTCGAGATTGCCTTGGGAGTGGATTGCCAGGCCCTTCTCCCATCTTTGCGGTGCTGGGAATTGAACTCGGGACTTCAGAGACTGCAGTGCAGCACTCTACCAACTGACCTAAATCCCAGCCCCCTGTGAATTTTAGTATATGTAAATTATATCTTTTGTTTTTGTTTTGTTTTTCCTTTTCTTTTTAAATGACCTCAATTGTGTTCACTGTTATGAAGGAAACATGATTAAAGGATCTGGGAAGGCTCTCTGAGGAGCTGACATTTAAGATGAGATCTGAAAAATGAGAAGTTAGCCAGGTAAAGAGAAGAGCACTCCAGACAAAGGGACAGCATGTGGGGGTGAGCAGAGTAGGGTGAAGAAGTGGAACATCAGCGGGAGCACAATGGGCCTTGCAGTGAACAGCTTTAGATTTTATAGTAACCATGTCAAATGCCTTGATAGGTTATAAGTCTGATCTAATTTTTGAGATAACTCCACTTCATGGAGAATGGTCAAGGGTAAGAGTAGAAGCTAAAATGTCTTGAACCAAACAGGAAATAGTTAAGATTCAAAACTACTACTTCTTTTTTTTTTCTTTGCAGTCCTGTGGGGTTGAACCCAGGGCTTCATATGTTGTTATTGTTGTTGTTAGGTGCCGTCGAGTCGGTATCTGACTCATAGCGACCCTCTGTACAATAGGGGAAACACTATTGTCAGTGCTTCTCTGCTGTTCATTAGGGTTTTCAATGGCAGACTGATTTTTGGGAGGGGGTTGCCAGGTCCTTCTCCCAAGCCTACAGCACCTGATATTCCCAGGCAGTCTCCCATCCAGGTACTAACCAGGCCCAACCCTGCTTAGCTTCCGAGATCTGACAGGATTGGATGCCACAGGGCTACAGCTGCAGGCTAGGGCTTCATATATACTTTGCAAATGCTCTACCACTGAGCGGCACTCCCAGGCCCTTCTTTATTTTTTATCTTGAGATAGGGTCTCCCTAAATTGCACAGGCCAGCTCTGGCCTCCAACTTGCGATCCTTCTGCCCCAACTTCCCAAGTCACTGGTATTACAAGTGTGTGCCACTGCACTCTGTTTCAAGACTTGCTTTCACTAAGACTTGGCCGAGAATTAGGAGAGAGAAGCTAAGGAGAGTTGTTAAGGATAACTTAAGGGTTATGGCACATGCAACTGGGGAGATGTGTCACTTACTGAGGTGTGGAAGATGGGAGGAGAATCAGATTCCGGAAACAGCGGGAGTGTTAGGATCAACAGTGTTCTTAGGAAGTTTCAGATGTCTACAAGGTATCTAAGTAGAGATGTTAAGCAGATAATTAGCTAGTAGGCTTGTGCTCAGAGAAGTGATTCAGGCTGGCACATAAAAGGAGTTGTTAGCACAAAACAGATATTTAAAGTTCTGAGAACAGAAGCCAGGTGCAGTGGCTCACGCCTATAATCTCAGCGACTCAGGAGGGAGGCAGGAGGATCACAAGTTCGAGACCAGAGGCAGTCTGCATCATTTAGTGAGACTGTCTCAAAACATTTTAAAAAAAAGTGGGGATACAGCTCAGTGATACAGCACTCGCAAAGCATGCAAGTGCGAGGCCCTGGATTCCCTAGTACCACAAGAAAATAAATAATAAAAAGCCAAAGTTCTGAGAATAGAATATTACCTATGACTGTATATACCAAGGTAGAGAATACTGACCAAGGAGAGATGCTACACCAGGACCGATGAACTCCAGGGGTCAGGGATCAAGAAGAGAAACAGCCAGCAAAGGAGTCTGTGAAGTTGGAAGGACACTGTGAGTGTGAAGCAGCAAAGAAACCAAAGCGACTATTTCATCTAAGGCGGTGCCCCCTGCGCAAATGCTGCTGAAGCACGGTGAGACCAAGACATGCCTACCTGATCTAGTTATAAAGAGGTTACTGGTGCCCTCGGCCCAAGCAAGGGGTGGTTGGTTTGTTTTCTGAGACAGGGTCTTGGTGTGTAGCCAAGGCTGGTCTGGAACTTGCTATGTAGCTATATGTGGCCTTCAACTTTTGTCAATCCTCCTGCCTGAGCCTCCCAAATGTTGAGATTAAGGGCATGTGCCACCAGGCCTGGCTTAAAAGCAGTTTTTATAATGTGGGAGGGACAAGGATGAGGTTGGAGGGCATCCAAGGGGGAGTAAGAAGGGAATAGACAACTCTTTTCAGGAAGGTGGTTATGAAGTAGGGAACAGAGTAGTAGCTGGAAGGAAATGTGGGGTTAGGATTGTTGTTAGGTGCCGTGGAGTCGGTATCCGACTCATAGCGACCCTCTGTACAACAGGGGAAACATTATTGTCAGTGCTTCTCTGCTGTTCATAGGGTTTTCAACGGCAGATTGATTTTTGGGAGGGGGTTGCCAGGTCCTTCTCTCAATCCTACAGCATCTGGTGTTCCCAGGCGGTCTCCCATCCAGGTACTAACCATGTCCGACCCTGCTTAGCTTCCGAGATCTGATGGGATATGATTCCACAGGGCTAAGGCTGCAGGCTCGGGGTTAGGGTAGACAATCTGAATTTTCTAACTCTAATTACAAACTGGAAGATCTGTCAACATGGAGTCTACATTTCCCAAGGCTGCGATGGGCTGAAGGTACATGACTCGTAAATGACACATAAACTTCCCAGTTTGCATTTTCTGGCTAGCTCACTTTTCTTACTTGATTTGCCTTCCCAGCCCCTACAGATATTTCCAACTTCCCCATTCTAGATTTGTGACTGATGGGAAGAATCCAGGGAAAAAGAGACTGAAATTCTAGATCAAACCTCCAAACTATTTTTAACTCTTTACTCGTATCACACTCTAAGTCTAACTTAATCTCAACATATCCCTCAACCTTCAGAGTCCCAATGTCCCAGATGATACATCAAACCTCTTCACTTTATCTCGGTTCATTCTCCAAAACAATGGTTCTCAACTGGGGAAGAGAGCCAATCTTTCTTCCCCAGGGGACGCCTGGCAGTATCTGGAAACATTTTTGCTCGTCACAGTAGCAAAGGAGGGTTAGTGCTACTGGCATCCAGTCTGGAGAGGTTAGGGATGTTGCTGAACATTGTACACGGACAGGATAGCTCCCCCACAATTATCAAGTCCAAGATGTCAATAGTGCTGAGGTTGAAGAAGCCTGGCTTAAAATGTGAGCTCCACTAGAACAAGGGCTTTGTCAGTCATGTTCACTGGTAGTGTCTGGAACGATGTCTGTAAGTGCTTAATAAATACTCCTGCCAGGAACGCACCTATTCTCAGTCTATTTCATTTGCTCCCTCCAGGCCCTACTGTCTTCTCCACATCTTAAGATAGAGCCACACTAAACAGAGGGCTTATAGTTTCTCACATGGATTGTTGTTGTTGTTGTTAGGTGCCGTCGAGTCGGTATCCAACTCATAGCGACCCTCATAGGGTTTTCAATGGCTGAGTGCTTCGGGATTGGCTTGGGAGTGGAGTGCCAGGTCCTTCTCCCATTTTTGTGGTGCTGGGAACTGAACTCGGGGCTTCAGAGACTGCAGCACAGCGCTCTACCCACTGAGCTAAATCCCAGCCCCCCACATGGATTAGTCTTTCATAATTTTACACCTGTTTCTTGCTACTGCTTCTTGACTTTTCCTGCCAAGTCTAGTACCATTACACACCCAACTTCTACAAATCCATGTCCATAAATCCTACTAGACTCAAAGATACCAAAATGCCACTTTCACAGTGGACATTCCCCTACAAAGACCAGGTGAGAGAGCCACCCTGAGCAATCTATGGAAAACTAAAAACCATCGGGCAAAAATCAAAAAGCTGACGTCTTGTTGTTGTTGTTAGGTGCCAGCGAGCCACCCTCTGTTCAACAGAGGAAACGCTATTGTCAGTGCTTCTCTGCTGTTCATAGGGTTTTCATTGGCAGATTGATTTTTGGGAGGGGGTTGCCAGGTCCTTCTCCAAAGCCTACAGCTTCTGGTGTTCCCAGGCGGTCTCCCATCCAGGTCCTAACCAGGCCTGACCCTGCTTAGCTTCCGAGATCTGACGGGATCGGATGCCACAGGGCTACAGCTGCAGGCTTGGCTGGCACATTTTACTAGTATAAACAAAAAACTGAATGTTCTCAATCAGGGCAGGCACTGACCAGTGGCTCTGGGCTCAATCCCTGGTCTCACGCATCTACAGAGTCACACATCTAGGGTCTTGAGAGCAGGGCAGTCTGCGATTCCTTACGGACTCAGCACGTAACGATGGTCTCACGCAAAAGCGGGGGTGAGCGCTAGGCAACCAGGTAACTAAGGAGCACGTGGATCTACCTGGACTTCGTCATCCTTGCGGATGGGCATGGAGCGGACGTTGTACTTCTGCCGAAGCTCCTTGGAGAGCGGGGAAGACACGATCTTCCTGCGCACGTGTGACGGGGCACTGAAATGGCATTTGCGGTTTTTGCTACGGTCCGAGGTCACGAAAGGGTTGAACTTCATGGTGACCGTCTGCAAAGAGTGGAGAGGCAAGGAGGGCAGGGAGCTCAGCGAGGCAAGGGGGCCTTTTCTCTATCCCGGACACGTCCTCCATCCCCGTGCCAGTGCTCTAAGGAGAGATGACTGAGGGAGATGGGGGATGCGCGTGGACTGCGGGTTGTTGTTGTTAGGTGCCGTCGAGTCGGTATCCGACTCATAGCGACCCTACGTACAACAGGCCAAACACTATTATCAGTGCTTCTCTGCTGTTCATAGGTTTTCTTTTTTTCTTTTCTTTTTCTTTCTTTTTTTTGTTTGCGGTCCTGGGGATTGAACCCAGGGCCTCACGCTTGCATGCTCTGCAAGTGCTGGACCACTGAGCTGCACCCTCAGCCCAGTTTTTTACTTTTTGAGACAGGGTCTCGCTAAATTACGCAGACTGCCTCTGGTCTCGAACTTGCGATCCTCCTGCCTCCGCCTCCTGAGCCGCTGGGATTACAGGCGTGCGCCACCGCGCCCGGCTCTGTTCATAGGGTTTTCAATGGCGGACTGGTTTTTGGGAGTGGGTTGCCGGGTCAGTCTCCCAAGCCTACAGCACCTGGTGTTCCCAGGTGGTTTCCCATCCAAGTACTAACCAGGACCGACCCTGCTTAGCTTCCGAGATCTGACGGGATCGGACGCCACAGGGCTACGGCTGCAGGCTGGGCTGCGGGTTACGCGGTGTAAAACAGCACGGAGGACGCCATCCCTGACCTAAGGGGCTGGGGGGGGGGGGGCAGAGCGCTGCAGGAGGCCTTGGGGCTGACGGAGGGAAAGCCTGGGTCGGAAAACGCATGGCTGGGGTTCGCGCAGAGAGATCTCTGCGGGTGTGGACGCCTCCACTACCCCTTGGGGAAAGAGTCCCGAGGGGCGGTGGGCTCCCGAGTCTAAGAAACCAACCCATTCTACTCACCTACCCAAAGCCCGCAGGCCCAGGCCACCACTGCGCAAGACCGGAAGTGAGATTTCTCTGCGGCCCGCGAGCAGAAAGATAGTAGTGCTCACTTTCGGCAGGAAGAAGCAGAACGGCGCCCCCTACGGCTTGGGGTGGGACTGCAATGCCTCGTCCGGCCTGCCTGGGGAGCCAGACAGGAAGGACGAGGAGCTGGAACCCCCAAAAGCTGGGATCTCCCGGGATAAGGCCTGCTTTTGTAGGCCATGCAACAGTGGCTTACGGATGCCTTTTTGGGCGGTGCTGGGGATTGAACCCAGGGCCTCGTGCATGCTAAGGAACTGCTCTGCCAATGACCTGCATACATCCCCAGCCTCCCCATGCCCTCTTAATAGGCACCTTGTCAGTAGTCCCTCACCTCTTCCAAACTTTTTCATTGCCCCTGTTGTCCTCCACAAATGAGTCTGTAAGGTGGTCTGGGCACATACTGCACAGTTAACCTCGGTATCCTGGGGGATTGGTTGTAGGAGCCCTGCAGATAACAAAATCTGCCGATGATCAAATCCCTTCTGTCAAATGGCTTAATATCTGCACATAACCTGCGCAATCCTCTGGCACACCTTAAATCATTTCGATATTACTTATGATACCTAATGTAATGCAAATGCCATGTAAATAGTTCTTATTCTGCATTCCTTAGGGATAATGACAAGAAAAATAAGTCTGTACGTGGTCAGTACAGGTGATTTTTTTTTTTCAAATATTTTCGGTCTATGGTTGGTTGGAACTGGGCTGGGATTTAGCTCAGTTGGTAGAGCGCTGCGCTGCAGTCTCTGAGGTCCCGAGTTCAATTCCCAGCGCCGCAAAAATGGGAGAAGGACCTGGCAATCCACTCCCAAGGCAATCCCGAAACAGTCTGCCATTGAAAACCCTATGAGGGTCGCTATGAGTCGGATACCGACTCGAAGGCGCCTAACAACAACAACAACATGGTTGGTTGGTTCCATGGATGTGGAACCTACAGAGGGCCGACTGTATATTGTCCCACTGCTTTAAACATCACAATGCTCCTTCCAAGTGCCACCACTGAACTCAACCTCATACATATTAGGCAGGGCCTCTACTACTGAACTATATCCCCTGCCCTTCAAATCTGAATTTAAAGCAAGCACTCTTCCCTCCCAAAGATTTTGAGGGGCACCAATGTTTGAAGACTGTTTTTAATCAAACATCTGGCTTGGCAAAATTCCTTCCCACCCTCAGCTATTTAGCCTTGGGGTTGTAGACTCAAATTTGGACCCAAATATATCTTCCTATTGCCGGAGTTTAGGGAACTGCCTCAACATTTTGGAGTGTGAGTTTTCTCATCTCTAAAATGCGGATGATCTTCATAGGTACCTCATAGGGCAAACACTACTGTCAGTGCTTCTCTGCTATTCATAGGGTTTTCAATGGCAGATTGATTTTTGGGAGTGGGTTGCTGAGTCCTTCTCCCAAGCCTACAGCACCTGGTGTTCCCAAGCAGTCTCCCATCCAAGTACTAAGCAGGCCCAACCCTGCTTAGCTTCACTGGTCATATAGCTAATATCCAATCCTGTCAGATCTCAGAAGCTAAGCAGGGTGGATCCCTGTGGCATCCGATCCTGTCAGATCCTGTCAGATCGGATGCCACAGGGATAAGGCTGCGGGAATACCTGGGTTGAAATTCAAACTTTATCACTTGTTAGCTATATGACCAGTATAAGTTATTTAGTCTCTCTGTTTCTTCCTTCCTAAGAAGGAGCTAACACGTACCTGTAAGAAAGGCAAGGCCTGAAGGGCAATCACTCTGTGCCTGGCATGCAGAAAATGCTGAATTCTACCAATGATGGGTCAGAATCAAATGCATGACCTCCTCACTACAGAAGGCACAGGGCACAGCTACAGGGGAGGAAAAGGGTCTTCAGTGAGTGTTCTTTTCCATGTGTGTCCCCTCTCATGTTCCTGGACTACTGTGTCTATATGCAGTAGCAGCTAATGAACCTTATTAGAAATTTTTAATGTACATCATAATGTGATTCATTTTGACATGCTTTTCGTTGTGACAATTTTCATATATGCAATTTGATAAGCATTATTCATATAGGTTACCCCTTACCCTCCTCTATGTTTCCCCCCTCCCCCCTTCCTATCTAAGTTTCCCATCCAAGTCTTCTCTA
>VMDO01000131.1:0-27121 GCA_007922755.1 Pedetes capensis | reverse complement strand
CGTCGTCTTGGTGCTTGGGATTAAACCCAGGGCCTCACGCATAAAGCATAGTTCTACCACTGAGCTACACCTGCAGCCCAAGAACCAGCTTCTTTAGAAGGGATTAGGACCTCTAGTGGCCTGCCATGTTGTTTCTAGCAAGAATGAAAACAATTATTTGTGAGCCAGATGCTGTGTCACACACCTGTATTCCCAGTGACTAGGGAGGCAGAGGCAAGAGGATTGCAAGTTCGAGGCCAGAGGCAGCCTAAATAACTTAGCAAAGCTCTAGCTCAAAATAAAAAGCAAAAAACACCCCCAAACAAACAAACAACAACAACAACACAAAACAAAAAACACCAACCAAACAAACAAACAAAAAAATGGGGCTATGGATGTAGGTTATCGGTAGAGCTCTTGCAAAGCACACACGAGGCCATGGGTTCAGCCCCCCTGTACTATAAAAAGAAAAACCTATTTGTGACATATGAGAAGAAAAACTAACCACAGTTCCCATTTTGAGTTCTGTCGCGGCATTCCACTTCCTCCCAGGCTTCACCTCCTCTGTGACTCTGTGACCCCCGCCACCTCAGGCAGCGTGGGCTTTGACACTTGAGCTCCTCTCTTCAAGACACACCTCTCCACCAATGTCTCCTTAAGAAGCCATTTCTGCCTGGGTCTCCCAGCTCCCAACCTATAACAGAGCCCTCTATGCATTTGCTCAGTAATCTCTCATTTGCAAATCTCGCTATGTGAAACCATTAGGATCCACATTTGGGTAGATAATTGGAAAAGTCTGTTGAGAAATCATAAAAAGGGCATTTATCCGTTCAAAGTTGTACATCAACTTAAAACACATCTGGCGATCTTCTGATCCTGAGCCAAGGATTTTTCCAATTGGAGTTCTCAGTTGTCAGTAAAATGTGGAGTGGGGCTGGGTTTTACCTCAGTGGGTAGAGCACTGCTCCACACTTTCTGAGGACCCGGGTTGGATCCCCAGCAGCGCACAAATAGGAGAAGGGTGTGGCAGTCCACTCCTGAAAAAAAAAATCTTGAAACAATCAGCCATTGAAACCCCTATGAGGCTAGCCTTGAACTCACTATGTAGCCCAGGCAGACCTCAAATTTGCTATGCCTTCAGCTCCTAAATTGTTGGAATTACAGGCATGCATCACCACGCCCAGCCCCAGATTAATCTGTTCTGATGAGGCTTTGAAGGACTGGAGAGCATTTCTCTCTCCCTCTTCCTCTCTCTCTCTCTCTCTCTCTCTCTCTCTCTCTCTCTCTCTCTCTCTCTCTTTTTGCGGTATTGGCGGTTGAACCCCAGGGCCTCACGCTTGCATGCTTTGCAAGTGCTGGACCACTGAGTTGCACCCCTAGCCCATTTCATTTTACTTTTTGAGACAGGGTCTCGCTAAGTCGCTAAATTACGTAGACTGCCTCTGGTCTCGAACTTGCAGTCCTCTTGCCTCCGTCTCCAGAGCCGCTGGGATTACAGGTGTGCACCACCGTGCCCGGCTCCGAAGTCCATTTTCCATAACTGCTGAGGCTGTCTCTCTGCTGAACCTAAGGTTGAGAAAAGAAACCAGGTCTTTTGAAATCAAGAACTCAGGAAACGATTTTCATTTATGAAAGGCTCAAAGCTGCAGAACGTTGCCCTGTTCACAAGATCCTAGTCTGAAATTTTAGTATGGAGCTGGGATCTAGTTTCCTACGCACACAATCTCATTTGGATGCAATGTAATGTCTTTGCGCATACCATACGCGTGCTATTTCCACAGCAGCCCTGTGAAGTAGTTTTATTACTATCTTCATTTTCATCTAAGAAAACTGAGGCACTGAGAGGCTAAAGACTGAGACTGAGGCTACACAGTGAGAAAGTAACATTCTACTGGGATTCGATAAAGGAACAGCTTGATCCAAAGAGTCTGGACTTTGTGGTCCTGCTCACAGATTCCCCTGCCCCTGCCCTGTTTCGTTGTTTCAAAGCAGAATTCCCAACATAGAACATAAATGCAAACATCTGGCTGTGTGAAAGGGGAGCTAATGGGCTAGACTATGGCCCAGTGGTAGAACATTTGCCTTTCATGCTCAAAGCCCTGGTTTGAGCCTCATCACTTGGGGAAAGAAAAGGAGGAGCTAGTGTTCAAGTGCAAATCAAAGACACGATCTTGTGCTTTTAATAAATACTTAAGCACAGTTTGGCTCCTACAAGTATCTAGACTATGGGTCTGGGTAGTAGAGCTGCCTTTAATGACGTCATCATCCCCTCCCCTCAGTAATCAATACATGGAATTGGGGTGCCAATGATCGAACCTGATCACCATGCACTCCTTTTCTAGAGCCTTCCCAGCCCCCCACAGAGATATTGGTGCAGGACTAGAATTTGTCAAAGGCCAATGGTCCATAAGAGTTAAATATGCTACGTGATTCTCCAGGCTCCCAGTGTACCTTTTCAATGTTTTCAACTTCTATCCTCTAGAATTAGATTCCATTCTTACTTTGATCCAGCCTCTGGGCTTCCCAATCACAATGAAAGTAGAAAGACTCACACAACCACGGTTCCGAAAATCAGCGTTTTAATAACCTATTTGAACACAGTAAGTGGGGAAAGAACGAAAACCTTTTGTTCCCTTGAGATTTTGTTTACAAGAATAGCAGGTCAGAGGTGTCTCTTCCATGGGAAACTGACAGCCCCTGCGTCCTCCGAGTTCTTTTAAAAAACACATAAAGCTGGGATTTCAACTCATGAGAGAACCACACGTTTCCCACCCTCACCCACCCTGTCCCACCCTCTACAGGTGCACATATTCACACACCAAAGGGACTGCCTTCTGTAACTGGTGAACAGGGTATTGAAAAAGGAAAATCTACCCAAGTGGCCACAGATGCCAGAAATAACCAAAGGCAGTTTTCAGGCACGAGGTCAGTCCACCCATATGCAAAAGGGGAAACTTTGCTAACTAGAATTCCCAGCCCAGAATTACAAATAGCAGAGACTTGAGCCTATCCATATACTTTTAAAAATTCTGCTACTGGAAACTCCCCTTCATTACAAAAGTATGCAAACCATCTTGATATAAATGAAAAAAAACAAAAAAAAAAACAAAAAAAACAGGTGGGTGGCTCTCTCCTCGGGCCCCAGGGCATAGCTAAAATTCTCTGGGTGGAATTCATGCCTGCACCCCTGCCCCTCCCTTTCAGGACAAAAAGGAAAGGATGAAGGGGAGCAGCAGGGTAGGGACCCACCTCTGGAGCAAGTGAGGAGACACTGGCCACACCCCTCTTGTGCCCTGGGGGTTGAGAATGTGCTGTTGTGTGGTCAACCAATGGGGAAGCTCAGTGGCAAGTTGGCCATAACTGGGCTGCATGGATATCCAAATGTTTGGCACCCTCGGGAGCCTGGAAGGTGGAGGCCCAAAGAGGAGAAGGGCTGATCTGCCTTGCTCCCCCCCAGATAAGACCTTGGACCCATGGTGACCATCTGGGAGAGGCCAAGAAATGATTATTTGATGGTTACAGGCAAGGGGGCTTTCCGTCTGGACACATCGCACAAACCATGTCTATGTGGTTCTCTGAGGATGACTTTCCAATCCCGCGACCCCACACTCTGCCATTGCAGAGTCCAACAGAGTGATGGGGGGGCGGGACGTGGCAGTGGGAACCAGCCCCTCCACCAAGAAATGCTGTCGTCACACAGCACAGCGGCCGAGGCACATTGGTGGGGGGGTTCCGAGGAACAAGGACGCGAGGAAGAGGCATCTGTGACCCGCCTCGTGACTGGAGGGCAGAGCTGAGGCCCCATCACTGCTGCCCGCCAGTTGGGTATCTGCTTCTGGGAGGAACAAAACAGGGATGGGGAACAAGGAACCAACCCGAGGCCTGGGGTGTGGGTTAGGCAGGAGGGGGTGGGGCAGAAGGGAGAGTTCCAGCTACAGGGCCACCTCTCGGGGGCTGGCCTGGGGAGTACCATCCTGCGTGGAGGGCGCCAGCTTTGAGTACCTTTGGGCAGCCTGGACCCAATGTGGAGAGCCCAGGCTGGCTGCCAGGGGAGGAACCACGTGGTTAGCATGTCCAAATGGTGGGGGCGGGGAGATTGTCAAAGCCTGGCTGGGAGCTGGTCCACCAGGACCCAGGGCTGGTCCCTCCTAGGAGAGGGTCCGCAGTCCTCCCTTGAGAAGTCCCCAGTCCCCCTCTCGCCTGACTCCGGCCTAGGAGCTCCTCAGTGACAGGAGCACCACACTTTCAGGCAGTGTACCTTATCTAAAATCAAATGTGGGGAAAAGAGGTAGCTGGGGAACCTTGAGCCATCCCCCTGCCTTACCCCCCACCCCACCTCCCCCCCACATTTGGGGACGCAGCCAGATCCTGGGCCAGAGAGAGGGCAGGAGGAGACAGGGTGGCGGAGGCTAGGGCTGGCAGTCTCCCTGGGTCCTCGGCCATCGGCCCCGTGGGGTGTCAATGCATCTTGCCCAGCTGGATCTTCTTCCAGGCCTCTGACGCTGTGAAGATGCAGGAGTCCAGAATGCCCGCCACGGTGAAGGTCCCGCCAATGATGGCACAGATCTGAAAGAGAGTGTGTATGTGTGTGTGTGTGTGGTGGTGGTGGGGGGGTGCTTCAGAGCTCAGTGCTGAAAGAAGCACCAGACACGACACCTCCTGCATCATGAGCTGCCGAGCTCTGCACGGGACAACACCCTGCCCCGTGATATCTATTATGATTGCCACCTGGTCACCAACAGGGTCCAGCATGTGCTCAGGGACCAAAGAAAATCACTTGTTGGGTGATGAATTTAATAATAATAAAAGTAATGATCACCAACGCCCAGCTTCTTTAATTCCATAAGACATAATGATACCTATTCAGTTGTACACTCTGGCCTGGCGTGGTGGCTCACATCTGTAATCCTAGTGACTGAGGAGGTGGAGGTAGGAGGATAGCAGGTTTGAGACCAGAGACAGCCTGCGCAACTTGGTGAGACCTGGTCTCAATTAAAAACAAACAGTTAAAAAGGGTCTGCAAGTGCTGCTCAGTGGCAGTTGTTGTTAGGGGCCGTTGAGACAGATCTGACTCATGGCGAGTCAATACATGACTACGTACAACAGAACAAAACACTACCCAACACTGTGCTATACCCAGCTCTACTGTCAGTGCTTCTCTGATATTCATAGGGTTTTCAATGGCAGATTGTTTTTTGGGAGTGGATTGCCAGTTCCTTCTCCTGCTCAGTGGCAGAGCACTACAAAGTATGTGTGAGGCCCTGGGGTCAGCCTTCCAGTGCCACACACACACACACACACACACAAAAGGTTGTACACTAAAAAAATTACCAATGAAAACACAAGAAATAAAAACATTACTAAGAAAAGACTCCATCAACAAGATCATACAAAAATTTTCCATATGAACCCTCTAAATGAAGAAGAGGATTATTAGACCTATTTCACGGTAAGGAAAACAAGTCTTAGTTAAGTCACTTCTCAGTGTTCACCAAACAAGTACCAGAGCTGTGACTGGAACGCAGAGATGCCTTGATCTTGGAGCCTATGGTCTTCACCTCTAGTCTAAGTTTCTTGGCTATTTATGATCTCACTTTCAGAAAGGATGGAGGGTCTGAAAGCCGATGCCACTGGACTAAGGTCATACGTAGGTAGGCAATCGTGAGACTTGATCCTAGGCCTGAGAGATCTAGGCCTTGTGCTATCTGTGACCAAGACAAGCCGTGGGCCAAATAAGGCAGCACTGGCCTCCATGCTTAAAACACAGCTCTTGCTCTCAGGAACTTGCACTGCATCAATGGGATGTGTACTGAGCAGTTACTGCATTCCAGTAACTGCAACGTGATAACCAAGCCAAGCACTCTAAAGGCGAAAGGGGCCTAGTGCCTGGTGGAGCCCAGCTCATTCCTCCTGCCCAATTCTTCACCACCTGGCTGCCTGTGCAGTGGGCCATGCTCAGCAGCATCTTGGCCTCTACTCATGAAATGCCAGTACTATATACGCTCTCCCACTTTTTTTTTTTTTTTTTTTTTGTGGTACTGGGGGTTGAACCCAGGGTCTCGCGCCTGCATGCTGTGCAAGTGATGGGCCACTGAACTGTGCTCCCAGCCCACTGTTTTTTACTTTTTGAGACAGGGTCTCGCTAAGTTACGTAGACTACCTCTGGTCTCGAACTTGCGATCCACCTGCCTCCGCCTCCCGAGCTGCTGGGATTACAGGCATGTGACACCACACCCGGCTACGCTTTCCTACTTCTAACAACCGAATGTCTCCAAATATTGCCAGATGTCCCCTGGAGGTCAAAATCATCCCTGCTGAAAACAGCTGGAGGAGGAGGACAAAGATGAATGTGGTCTCTATGTCTGTACTTTATGACTTTCTGCTACATAATAAACAGAACAGAATAGGCAATACTTACAGAGGACTTTCCCTGTGCCAGGCATGGTTTGAAGTGCTACAGGCCTACTACCTCCATGGATCCCCGCATCCACCTAAGGATGCTGGTACTATTATTTTTTTTTATCAAGTATTTTGATTGTACATATTTATGGGGTACAGAATAATTCAGTTCATATATACACTGTGCAATTATCAAATCAGGATTGTTGATACTTCATTTCCTGAAACGTGTTACAATTTTATCTAGCAATAATTGTACCAAAACACGTAAGACGCAGATAATTCAATTAGGTGGAACATTTCATGCCTAAGAACAGGAGGGTCCCATATGAACGTCTGACGTGCAGTATGATTTTTTAAAAATCGCATACAGTACAGTGAGATTCGTTATGGGATTTTCGTGGAATTGCATCCTGTATTTCCCCCTTGTTCTCTATTTACCTTTGTTGCTGTTAGGTGCCGTCAAGTCATGTCCAACTCATAGCGACCCTCATAGTGTTTTCAGTAGTTGATTGTTTCGGGATTGCCTCCGGAGTGGATTGCCACATCCTTCTCCCATTTTTGCGATGCTGGGAATCGAACTCAAGACTTCAGAGACTACAGAGTAGTGCTCTACCAACTGAGCTAAACCCTAGCCCCTCTTTACCTTTGGTACTATTCTTATATCAACTATACAGCTAAGGAAACTGAGGCACAGAGACCCGGAATCACCTGTCCAACATCACAGCAAGTGGCCAAAATGGGGTTCAGAATGCTGGAGTCTGTGCTCTTCATACGGCACCCTCCTGTTCTTAGGCATGAAATGTTCCACGTAATTGAATTATCTGCATCTTACATATTTTGGAGGTGTTGTCAGTAGGGACCAATCTCTGGAGAAGGACATCATATTTGGGAGTGGTGGGTCAATGAAAAAAAAAGTAAGACCCTCAACTAGATGGACTGACAAAGTAGCTGCCACAATGGGCTTGAGCATAAAAAGATGATGTGCCTGGTACAGTGTTGGGGAGTGTTTCATTTTGTTGTACATAGTAGGGTTGCTATGAATCAGATCTAACTTGATGGGACCTAACAACAACAACTGAATCATATTCAGTCCTTGACTGATGATAGTTTGATTCACGATGATTCAACTTTATCATGGTGGGAAAGCACACCCACACAACCATTCTGGTTTTCACTTTTGGTATAGTATTTAATAAATTCCATGAGATATTCCAACATTTCGCTGTAAAATAGATCCTGCATCAGATAATTTTGCCCAATTGTGGGCTAATGTAAGTGTTCTGAGCATGTTTAAGGTAGGGCAGGCTGAGGTACGGCGTTGGGCAGGTCAAGGGTATTAGGCATAAACATATTTTTGACTTGCGATATTTTCACCTATCAGTGGGTTTATTGGAACATTAACTCCATCATAAATTGAGTAGCATCTGTACTCACTTTGCTTTGAAGTTGTCAAAACCCCATCTGCAATCTAATCAAATTAATGTTATGTTTTACAAAACAAACAAACAACAACAACAACAACAAAAAAAACAAGCCAAAACAAAACAAAACGCTTTAGTTATACCTATTATACAGCCCTGGGGCTGGGATTTAGCTCAGTTGGTAGAGCGCTGTGCTGCAGTCTCTGAGGTCCCAAGTTCAATTCCCAGAACCTCAAAAATGGGAGAAGGGCCTGGCAATCCACTCCCAAGGCAATCCCAAAACAGTCAGCCATTGAAAACCCTATGAGGGTCTCTATGAGTCAGATACCCACTCAATGGTACCTAACAACAACAACAATTATACAGCCCTGGAGGCACTTGCGGGAATGGCCAGCTATTGACTTACAACCACCTTGGGACTCTGAGAGGTGGTGGCACCTTAATAGATACATGGTGCCAAGTGGTGGGAGGCTGGGAGACGCAGCGCAAGCAAGAGGGAAGAGCAAACTGAATGGGGATTTATTTTTTAAATGGTATTTTCATGGGATGAGCTAAGCAGAGGCTTGCAAGACCCAAGACAAACAGAGCAGGTCTGTGCGGACCGGTCGTAAGTGGAGCAGCTGGCATTCCAGTAATAACAGCCCAAGAAACCAGAGCAGCCCCCCAGGGAGCAGAGAGGATCGGGGACGCTGGGGGGATTAGGATGAAGTGTTTGTAAGTGGGCCGGGCCGTTCTCTGCCAGCCTCAGCGCATGACGCAGGGCCTCTTTTCAGGGAGGATGACGGCAGGAGAGCTGATTTATTTCGGTCAAGTGGATCAGATGATGGGAGATTTTATACCACAAAATGCTTTTAGAGCTTAGATCAGAAGATAGGAAAATGTGACTTAAGTGCAACGGAGCAAAAAATAAAAAATAACTACACACACACACACACAGGCACACACACATCTGTATTCATCTTCACACAACTTGGAACCCGAGTGCTTATGACTCACATACACCTGGCACTCGGTCTGAAGCTTTCTTTCACTGGGCTGGAGTGGGGCAGAGGGAGACAACATATATATTGAGATACACGAGAAAACACAGCCTGTGGGGAAACTGAGGCTCGGGGCGGACGGAAGCTGCTGAGCAACTTGCTCAGTCACAGAGTGAGATACCATTGGCCTTAAGGCTGAGGCGGAGTCCGCAGTGTGCTCCCCCGTGAGGCTACTGATGTCATTGGGTCCAGCAATGGGTGTCCCCGTGGTCTTGTCCTGCCTCTATTGAAGGAGCTGGTTTCTGGTGGGCTGCACAGGTATGGATGGGGAATCCCGGCACACTCCAGGGGGTTCCTCAAAGCTGAGAGGATCCTAGCAGCCCGCCCCATGCTGCTATGGCTCCCTGTTTTCATTACGATGGTCCCCTCTTATCCTGGGGGATATATTCCAAAGTCCCCAGTGGGTGCCTGGCACTGCAGGTTGTACCTACCAAGCCCTGTTGTCGTTAGGTGCTGTTGAGTCAGGTCTGGCTTGGTCCTTCTCCCACTTTTGCGGTGCTGGGGATGGAACTCAGGCCCTCAGAGCATGCGGAGCAAGCACTGGACCAACCGAGCTCAATGCCAGCCCAACAAGCCCTGTACATATCTATACCTACATACCTATAATGTTTGGCTTATAAATTAGGAACATTAAGAAACCAACAGTCAGCTGGGCGAAGTGGCGCATGCCTGTCATCCCAGTGGCTCGGGAGGCGGAGGCGGGGGGATCGCAAGTTCGAGACCAGAGGCAGTCTGCGCAATTTAGCGAGACCTTGTCTCAAAAAGGAAAAAATGGGCAGATGGTGCAGCTCCACTGAGGGGCCCAGCTCTTGCCATGCATGCAGGCGGGAGGCCCTGGGTTCAACCCCCAGAACCCACCCCCCAAAAAGAAACCAACAGTCACAATAAAGCAGAGGAACATAACAATACACTACAAGGAAAAGTTATATAAAAACTTACGAATGGTTTACTTCTGACAATTTCCTTTTAATATTCTCAGACTGTGGCTGACTTGAGTAACTGAAACCGTGGATGAGGGGGGACTGTAGGATTTTATCTTTAATCTACTCAGCGCCCCCCCATACTTACATCCATAGGTGCATAAAATAAAGCAGGGTCACAAGGAGAGGGTCCTGAGGGGATTGAGGCCATAGAGATCCCTGGACTGGACCGACGGGAAGACACAGAAGCCCCCAGCACCAGGGAAATGTGCTGTATTCACTTTGCTTTGAGGTTGTCAAAACCCCATCTGCGATCTAATCAAATTAATGTTATGTTTTAAAAAAAAGCTTTAGTTATACCTATTGTACAGCTCTGGAGACACTAAGGGGGGAACGGCCAGCTATGGACTTACAACCACTGCGGGACTCTGGGAGGTGGTGGCGCCTTAAGAGATCCACGGTGCCAAGTGGTGGGACCACACCTAGGCTCATCTTGGGGAGCGGGAGGTCATGGCCGTCCCTCATCCTGAGGAGGTCAGGGTTCCTATGTCTGAGACGGGGCGGGGGGAGGGAGGTGTGGCCGCAAGGGGGCACAGGGGTGTGCCCGCCCTGTCGAGCTGCCTATCTGGGTGGTAGGATCACAAACTTCGCCACACCGATGAAGCCTGGGACCCCAGGTGGTGCTGGAGGGATGCCAAGAGCAGGGCGGACAGGGGTCGGGGGCGCTGGCAAAAGGGAGCATGGCAGGTCAGCATGGCACCCACCTGCACAGTGGGACCTGAGATGAACACGAACAAATACAAATTGAGACAAGGTTGCTTGCACGAATGACCCTAACCTCCCACAGTCTGTCACTCTTCACATGAGCAAAAGAGCCAGGAGAACCCGGCCCCTGAGGAGGTGCAGAGGAAGGGGCAGGCAGGTATGTATCGCCTTGTTGTTTGCGACCAGGGTGGGTGTAAGGAGAGGACTGAGGGGTCCACCAGAGCCTTCCTTGACAGGACAGTGGAGAGAACACAACTTTTGGGGGCTGCGTCTTGGTTGCTGTTTACTAAATCTGGCCACAGGAGGGGCTTTCTGAGCCTCAGTTTCTTTATCTATAAAATAGGAAAACCAATCTTGCCTTGCTGATTTGTTACTCTGCAGAAAAGCCCCTCAGGAGCACCTAGCAGTTTGTATTGTTGTTGTTGTTGTTGTCAGGTGCTGTCGAGTCGGTATCCGACTCATAGCGACCCTCATAGGGTTTTCACTGGCTGACTGTTTCAGAACTGCCTTGGGAGTAGATTGCCAGGTCCTTCTCCCATTTTTGCGGTGCTGGGAATTGAACTCGGGACCTCAGAGACTGCAGCGCAGTGCTCTACCAACTGAGCTAAATCCCAGCCCAGCAGTTTGCAGGTGCTCAGTAAATGACACCTAATCTCACCAATCAGTTGATCGGAAGGCGCCAACCTTGTTGCTAAGACCTGGCGTTTTCTAAACCTCTTGGATCCAGTTTAAGCAGAAAAATGAAGAAAATATCCCCTACTTTCCAGACAGGACGCCTCTGGGTCTCAATTCCCATTCCCTCATGTGCACCGTAAGCAAAGGACAAATCAATTCATGGAAAGACAGGGCAGCCAGAGTCTTTGCAGACTCTGCAGCTGCCCAGTGCCCGAGGCCTCAAGGAGCCCTCTGAAGTCAGACAACCACCCAGGGGACAGAGGGGGAGCTGTGGGGCATGTTCTCAGGTGGATGCCAGGAGGTGTGTGTGAAGAGGAAGGGGCTCCCAGCACCTCACTGATGCCTTCCGCCAACAGAATTGCTTGAACTCTCCTTTCTCTGAAAGCCCGAGGGAGAGAAGACAGCAGAAGGATGGGCCTCAGAGAGCACAAAACAGCATTCAACCAACTAAGCCAAACCCCAATGCTCCCATATACTTATGTGTTTGTGTGTGTGTGTGTGTGTGTGTGTGTGTGTGTGTGTGTGTGTAATGAGCATATGTACACATTTTTCCATTAATCTTCATGACCATAATTTGTGATTGCGACAAGGACACTAAAATGCAAAGACCTAAAGTACTAGAAGTGACAGACCCAAACCCCGACCCAGGTCTCCTAACTACTTGGCATTACAAACCCAATACCCACTAGAAGATGTCTGCTTTAATGTCATTTGCCAGTTTCTCAGGGGGACTGCAAAGCTTATTTACTGTTTGAATTTAAGAGCCTTTACTCCCTAGGAAGAAAGCTTCTATACACAAAATATAATGGGCATAGTAACAAGATTTCCTGACTAAATCAACCATCTCTGTGAGTTCTCAAATAGTCCCCTCCCTTCTCTTCCTTCAGTATCCATAGTAAAGTTCAACAGGAACAGTAGGAGCTTGGAAGGGCAGAGATATTGGAAATTCAAAAAGGTTGGATGGCATATAAGAATAGCCCTGATGAATAGTGAAATCTTGCTGTAGAAAAACTACCTTTTTGGAAGGTAGCACCTTCCTTTTGCCTGCAGCTGTAGCCCTGTGGCATCCGATCCCATCAGATCGTGGAAGCTAAGCAGGGTCGGGCCTGGTTAGTACCTGGATGGGAGACTGCCTGGGAACACCAGGTGCTGTAGGCTTAGGAGAAGGACCTGGCAACCCCCTCCCACAAATCAATCTGCCATTGAAAACCCTATGAACAGCAGAGAAGCACTGACAATAGTGTTTCCTCTGTTGTGCAGAGGGTCGCTATGAGTCGGATACCGACTCCACCGCACCTAACAACAACAACAACAACAACAACAACAACAACAACAACAACACCTTCCTTTTGGAAGGAAGCACCTGTCCACAACAGGTGCTCGGGATGTCCGCTAAGTAAGTAAAGCAGACAGCGAATGGGGGAGAAAGAATGGCCAAGGAGTGGCTGGGGAATCTGAGAGTGACTAAATACCAGGGAAAGAATTCCACACCCATAGCAGGGGCCGGGCAGGGAGCTGGGCAGGTGGTGCCGATGCAAAGATGGGTGTGGAGGAGGCTCAGGACAGGGTAGGCAGGAGGCCCCCATCCCAACTTCTCTCGGTGCCTTCAGACTAGAACTTGAGCCTGGCCACAGAGCCTGGCTCAGGCCCCTCCCATCCAGTTGCCAGACATCCCAATTCCTGCACCCAATTCCTGCACCTCCGTTTCCTTACTTTTAAGTACTGGCAAACTGCTCTTCATCCCTTAGGGCTAGAGTGGCCTGGAATGAGTGGCACACGTACAACATGCCAATGCCTGAGCCCTGGGTCCCTCAGAGCTGCCAGGCTGCTGTCTCTCCATATCAGGCCTCAAGGCAGGGGGACAAGTAATGAGGGGGCCTTCTTGTGGGACAGGGGGAAGCCAAGCTGCTGAGCCCAGAAAAGCCACCACAGCCAGCGCCTGCAACCCTATCCTGATCAGCGCCCACAGCCCCAGAAACAAAAACAGGACAATTGGATAGCCAGGCCCTGGCGAGTCTGAGAAGCTCGCCGGCATCGGTCATAAGTGCTCGATAACACTCCTTTATTTTGACCCAGAAACTTCCTCTCTGTGGTTCTGCCAGCTGACCTACTACTGTGACTAGAGCGAAGTCAGCTTAGGTGACTTTAGGAGCTCTTTTCCTTTTATTTCTTAATTTTTATTTTGGCCATGGTGGAGATTGAACGTAGGGCCTGGGATGTGCCAGGCAAATGCTCTACTATTGAGCCACACTGGTTGTTGTTAGGTGCTGTCGAGTCGTGTTGAGTCTTCCGACTCATAGCGACCCTCATAGGGTTTTCAATGGCAGATTGTTTCGGGATTGCCTTGGGGGTGGGTTGCCACGTCCTTCTCCCATTTTTGCAGTGCTGGGAATTGAACTTGGGACCTCAGAGACTGCAGAGCAACACTCTACCAACTGAGCTAAATCCCAGCCAGAGCCACACTGGTAGCCTAGCTTTAAAAGGTATGTGTGTGTGTCGTTTATGTTTATTGATTCTCTATACTATGGAAAGGGCTGGGATTTAGCTCAGTGGGTAGAGCGCTGCGCTGCAGTCTCTGAGGCCCTGAGTTCAATTCCCAGCACCGCGAAAATGAGAGAAGGACCTGGCAATCCACTCCCAAGGCAATCCTGAAACAGTTAGCCATTGAAAACCCTATGAGGGTCGCTGTGAGTTGGATACCGACTTGACAGCACCTAACAACAACAACAACATACTATGGAAAGATGTGCTCTAAGCACATTGGCTGGAGAGCTGATTTTGTGTTTTTTGTACCAGCACCAGCCCCTCCCCAGTCCACCCGGACCCCCTGCTCCACCCACATGCACAGGAAGGCAGACCTGGCTCCGGTGGGCACTCCTGGGGCAGAAGCCAGCTCTGGCCCCTGGCTTAGAAGGCCCATTCAGCTCTCTGAAGAGCCTTAGTTTCCCCCTCCTAGGAAATGGGGCAGCTGGGAGGGCTGCGTGACTGTGGGCCAGCTGCCTGTGGGAGGTAAGTGCCAGGAACTGCCCAGCCCGTTTCCTCATCCAGTCCGTGTGGCTTTCAAGGCTTGTGGAAGAGGAAATAAATGATGAATGGGTGTCCTGTCAGCTGCAGCTGGCGGCAGACGGACTGGAGCCGAGGATGAGAACGAACAGCCAGCGGCAGGGGCTGGGTGGGGGCTGACGTGAAAGAGAAGAGGACGACCAGCCCGAGGGCACCTGCGGGTGGAGTGGGGGTGCTCGCCACCCAGGGTGTCCTGCCAGCCAGACCCCTCACCCTCACCCCTTAGCCTGTGGGACAGCGAGGGACCATGGGGTTCCCTCTCTGCCATTTTTATAATGGCTTCAATTGCAAAAATATCCCCCCACTCCACTCTCCAAAAAAGCTCCAGCTTAGTTGAACACCTACTATGTGCTGGGCCTGGGACAGCACTTCCTTTTGTCTTTCCATCCAATCCTTTCGTCTGCTAGGCGGTCCCCATGTCACAGGTGAGGAGTAAAGCTCAGACAGGGAATGACTCAGGTCACATGGCTATTGAGGAAGCAGGGGACACCAAATCCCGGTTTGGGAGGTTTCAGAGGGTCTCCCGTTTCTGTTAAACCACCTTGCCCTGCTTCCAACATAAAGGCTGCCCTTAGTGCCTCTCTTCATGGGTGAGAACTTCTGGGTATGATGACTGTTCCCTCAACTCTGCTAGAAGAGGGCTTATCCCTCTCAAATCTCCTGAAAAGAGGGGATCCCCGTCGGCAGAGTCGAGGTAGAATATGGGAATCTTAAAAAGAAGCCTTATTTGTAGAGCGGAGCACACTGTCTTGTATTCCTTTTATGCCCCAGACCCTGCTTTAGAAAAGCAAGTCCCGGGAGCCCCATCGCAGTTTAGACTACCTGGGTCAGTCTCCCCCAGGTACACAACCTTCCGCAGGACACCTCGGAAGGATCTGAAGTGTTCTGTACGTTTCCAGCCTTGAATCACTGAGCTCCTACTTTGGGTTTTGTTCTATTTCTTGAATCATGGAAAGTGCCTTGGGGAAAGAGGACCAAGGTGTACACCCTTCTCCTGCCTGTTCCTTGTTTAACTCCCGTCTATCATCTGCCTGTGACGTATCCCGTCTGGAGACCAGAGGTGGGTGAAACCCAGCCTTCCTGGAGCTCTGGGTCTAGGGAATGGGGAAGAGAGATGCAGACAGATAGGAGAGAATCCAGGCTTCCCCAGGAGGTTCTGAAGTTTGCTCCTATGTTCCAGTGGCAAGGTGGCCTTTTCTCAACTTGTACAATTTTAGTGGGTAAAATTTCCTCAGGGGTGTGTGTGTGTGCACATGCACGCACTCTCACGCACTAGAGATTGAACCCATAGCCTCACACGTGCTGAGCACATGCTCTGCCACTACGCTACACCTCCAGTCCTCTTCCCCAGTTTTAAAATTTGTTTCCAGTCAATTCTTAACACATCTCCTCCTCCCTGGTGCCCCATCTTGCTGCCATTTGTTTCTGGCAAGTGCATGCAGAATCCCAAACAGAAGGACAAAAGAGAATCACACACGGGCAGGAAAACATGCCAACTGTCAGGCAACCAGTCTGAGGTGGACAGTTGGCTCTGTTTATCATGGTTTTACTGGGTATGCTCATAGTACTGCTTTGTTCCTGCTCTAATATTTGTGTCTCATGATGGATGTCACAGTATAAAATGATCCTGGTGTCCTAGCAAAAGGGCTCTATAGCTTTTCAGGCCTCTCTTGCTGTAACACCTTTGAGATCCCTTGTTTTGGAAGATAGAGGTGGTTGGAGAAAGGGGATGTTGCACAGCTAGGCATGGTGTCATGTCTTAGCCTTTCTGTTTACTAGCTTTGTGATCTTGGATGAGTTTCCTCACCTCTTGAATTCATATATAAAACACAAACAGCATTATCTACTTAGAGGATTCCTGAGCAGGTTAAACAGGATAACTGTAAAATTTCCAAGTATATAATAGGTACTTAGGGCCGGGATTGAGCTCAGTTGGTAGAGCGCTGCTCTGCAGTCTCTGAGGTCCCATGTTAGATTCCCAGCACCACAAATATGGGAGAGGGACACAGCAATCCACTCCCAGGCAATCCCAAAACCAATCAGCCATTGAAAATCCTATGAGGGTTGCTATGAGTCGGACACGATTCCACAGCACCTAACAACAATGGAGATGTCCTTTCTGTGCCTGCAGCCATAGCCCTGTGGCATCCGATCCCTTCTGTGCCTGCAGTCATAGCCCTGTGGCATCCGGTTCTGTCAGATCTTGGAAGCTAAGCAGGGTCAGGCCTGGTTAGTCCTTGGATGGGAGACCGCCTGGGAACACCAGGTTCTGTAGGCTTGGGAGAAGGACCTGGCACTCCCAAAAAAACCAGCCGTTGAAAACCCTACGAATAGCAGAGAAGCACTGACAATAGTGTTCCACCTGCCGTACATAGGGTCATTATGAGTCGGATACCGACTGGACAGCACATAAGAACAACAGGTACTTAATAAGGGTAGTTCAGTGATTACTTCTCTAAAGAGCTGTGCTTTATACATTTGTGAACACTCATGTCCAGGCCAGGCCCAATGCTGGATGCTGGGGACAGAGAAGTAAATCACATGTGGAGGTCATAATTGGACCTGACAACTATGAAAGGCAATCTAAAATTTGGGGGACGATTTTAGGAAAGGGTGGGGTAGGGCGGTGGAGAGGAACATTGGTGGGTAGGGATTACCACAGCAACACTCTCTCATTCCAAGGGCCCTGAGCGCCACTTCAGTTGAACGAGCTGTACAGTTCTTCCAGAACGCTAGCTTTTGAGTAGCATTTGAGGGAGCACGTCATCGGTATCTGGTACTTTTTGGTGGGCAACAATTGTCGCAGCCATACCAGCCCAATTAGGCACTGTATGACTTCTGGACATTGTCCCTAAAATAAAATAAGCCACTCAAGGAAAGAGATCTGACACGTCTGAGGCCCTCCAATCTGTCACCACGGCCCACTTGAAGGCAATCTCAAAAAGGGAGTTTCAGCATGTGGCAGGGGACAAATGTGCGAGCATGGAGGGGAGGGGGCGCTTGCGCGTTGTTAAATACAATGGGTTTCTTCCTTGGGTGCTGGAATTTCCTGGTAGAGCAGGAAGCACGGGTCTGGCGGGGGTGGGGGCGGAGAGAGGCGCTTCAGGCAGCCTGGCTGAAGACATCTAGGGGGAGGAGTTGCTGGGGCCAGGGATTAGCAAATCCTGGGGGACAAGGAGACCCTGGAGAGGCAGCCCGGGATAAGCCAGGCATTTGATACTCACAGAAGCATCTGGGAGGCCTCGCCCACCTCGCCGCCCCCCACCCCACCCCACCCCACCCACAGCTGCTCCCCAGCCATGCTGCCGCCACATGAGCGCATTCTGGCTTAAGCCCCTCTTCACCGCAGCCCCTCCGAGGGACTATTTGCGGAGGACCCTGACTTGGAGCTCGGGGTCTCGCACGCAAGGGTGTGACTTTAAAAAGAGAGAGAAGGGGAGGCTGCAGCAGGCGCCCCTCCTCCATCCCAGCCCCACCCCTACTCCGCAGGCTGCTGGGGTCTCTGTGCCGTGTTTATGTCAGCGCACCAGCGTCGCCCCCACATCTGCTGCCCCATGACAGGGGGCTTTGAAGGCCTACAACGTGCCATCTGTGGGGATCACGGCTGCCTCGCAGGACGGGGCACATGGTTGCTGTGGCAACCAAGACAGCCACGGAAGTCTTGAGAATACCCCTAGACCAATGATGTCACAAGGTGTCCCCCATCCCCCGTCACTAGATGCACAGGGCAGAGGTGCCACATAGGCTGGTGGCCAAAGGGAAGAGGTGAAGGAAAAGCAGTATTGGAGGAAGAGTCTTCCGCTGTGGCTTCTGGATCCTTCTAGGCCTTGCATGCTCAATGGCGCACCTTGATCCCATGGCTTTCCTATAACGTGCTGCTACTTTGGGGGCCTCTGCGCATACTACGCCCTTTCCCTGGCTCCTCCTACTTCCTGAGCACCCATGTCAGTGTTCAGGGGTGGGTGGAGCCTGGGCGCCTGGGGGCCTGGAGCAGGGACTTCACTGCCTCATCTTCCCCCCCCACCCCGGAGGTCCTGGACAGCAGGGTTTATGACTCAGCTCTCTCTCATGCCCAGCACAGGGCCTGGCAGTGGCAAATTCTACCAAATGTTAAATGAATGGGTGAAATTGTTTCATTTCTCAGGCTCTGGACAAGTGATTTCGACACTGAGGATCTCAGCTGCTTTCTATCTAGGAGCAAACAGGAAGGGGGAGGTGGAAGAGCCTTCTCAACCCCAGTGTGGTTAGGAGATTGGTTTGATGCTGTTGTTGGGATTTAGCTCAGTTGGTAGAGCGCCGCGCTGCAGTCTCTGAGGTCCCGAGTTCAATTCCCAGCACTGCAAAAATGGGAGAAGGGCCTGGCAATCCACTCCCAGGTAAATCCTGAAACAGTCAGCCACTGAAAACCCTATGAGGGTCGCTATGAGTCGGATACCGACTCGATGGCACCTAACAACAACAACAATGCCACTGCCAGCGCTATGGCCCCCAGGGCCTGAAGAGCAGGCCACACTTGCCTGGAAGCACCATGGGCACCTACTTGTATCTTAGTGTCTGGCTTGTTCTGGTTATACAGTAGGAGCACAATAGGAGTACAAATTAGCACCCAGGCGTATGCTAGCCTGTGGGATCTTGGATAACATCATTTGCTTATAAGTGCTGACTTTGGGGTCCCGGGGATTGTGCACCTCCCTCCACAGTGGCTGTACCGAATTACCCGTACATTCTCAATTCTAATTTGCACCCTTTTATCAGTTTTAGAGGGCTACAAAGCCAGATGTGGATTAGAATCTTGCATGTGATTTGAATTCACATCTGATTTTGTAGCCCCCTAAAGCTACTGAATGGGTGTGGATCAGAGAATATATGGTACCTGTGGGTCCCCTAGCTTCACCTCTTCCTAGTGTTTGTCGTGAGAGGCAGGTTTTTAATTTCACCGGTGTGATCGGATTGAATTGGGTCTGGTCATTTTCCACCTCATTTCTCCAATTTCTAGTGAACACAACCATCTTTTCACTGCTCCCTTCTGGGCACGGTATCTCCTTCACCCCTGCCCATTTTTCTTTTTGGTTACTTCACTTTTTCTTGCTGATTTGTAGTTCTTTGTAGTCTTGTTGTTGCTAGGTGCCATCGCTTTGGTATCTGACTCATATCCACTCTATGTACAACAGGTAAAACACTATTGTTAGTGCTTCTCTGCTATTCATAGGGTTTTGAATGGCTGATTGTTTTTTGGGAGTGGCTTGCCCAGTCCTTCTCTCAAGCCTACAGCACCTGGTATTCTGAGGCGGTCTCTCATCCAAGTACTAACTAGGCCTGACCCTGCTAGCTTCCAAGATCTGATGGGATCGGACGCCACAGTGCTACGGCTGTAGGCACAATGGGAAATAAGGCATGCAAAAAAATGAGTTAAATTTTCCCTGTGAAGTTTACACAGAAAAGGATAAATCCTGCTAAGAGGGACTTCTCCTGAGAATAAAAATGTGGAGAAAACAGTCAATATCTTGTTGAGCCACATGGAGATTTGCATCAGGATTATAAAGACTTAGTGTTCTCTGTGGAAAATAATTTCTAGGTGAAATGCCATTGCTATTGATGTGTTTCTGATAACATTTCTCAACACACTTGGGGCGAAACCTCCTTTGTTCAGCTGGAGCTGGGCAGGCTCTGTCCAGTTTCAGCGAGCCAAGGTGAGGCAGCCGAGGAAAGGGAGCCCACAGCAGGTGCCCGGTGGCTGGCCCCGCACCCGGGGCTACTCACCGTGGTGATAAACCTGTATAGCGGCTGTCGTCTCTCTGTGTACTTGACCGTGATGGGACTGAGGTCATAGCGGAACCAGATGGCGGGGATGATACGGCCCGTGTGGCTGTAGGCGACGTACTCCTGGGGTAGAGGAAGAGAGAGAGATGTGAGAGTAGGAAGCACAAACCACGCCTCCCGGTGGGTGGGGACTGGATTGCAGAGCGCCCCCTGGCCGCAGTGGAGGGGTTGTGCTAAGCACAAACCACGCCTCCCAGTGGGTGGGGACTGCAGAGCGCCCCCTGGCAGCCGTGCAGAAAGGGCTTGCTTTCTCTGCCCCATGCAGCCAGACCCTGTAGGCCCCTCCTGCCACACCCTTTCTCCTGAGACCCTCCACTCTGCCATCAGCATCTGGACAGATAGCACAGCTGGGGATACTTTGACCCACTTAGCTGTTGAGAAATCGATCTTATAACCTGGAAGCAGCCCTGGAATAAAACTATGCATCAGAAAGCAGAGCTGTAAAAGGAAAAGTGTTATTTGTGGCTTATTCCAAGCAAGGGCCTATCTTCCCCTTTCATTCTTGGGCCACACAAAGTCCATTCATTTACTCAGCAATGGCCTGCGGAGCATCTCTCCTGTGCTGGCTGCTGGGGCTCTGGGGAGAGGAAGCCCCTTCGCCAGAAGAGTCACAGGCTGGCAGCACGGAGAAGGGGAAGACATAAAACCCTCTCACACCACAACAGGACACCAGAATAGGGACCTGCGGGGGCCGTGAGGGAATGGCCAGTTCTCCCCAGGGGACTCTGGGAGACTCAGACACAGATGATGGATAAGGACGAGTCCTGACTGCTGTGTGTGTGTGTGTGTGTGTGTGTGTGTGTGTGAGAGAGAGAGAGAGAGAGAGAGACAGACAGACAGACAGACACACACGGAGGGATATATATATATATATACATACACACACATACACACACACACACACACACACACACATATATATATATATCTGGGAGATCAGAGGGCCCAGCCTGCCACAGGCTTCCTGACTATGCACACAGCAAGGACCAAAAGGTCGACGGGCTGACTGAACGGTGTGTCCTTGGGCCTTCCCCCCTCCAGGGCCTTGGTTCCCCCATCCCAACACTTAGGGGTCTGGGAAGATGACCCATAGGGGTTCTCCAGTTTGAACACTTCAGGGGGCTGAATACCTCTGGGCTGTTCCCACCTATCCACAACAGATGGAGACTGGTGCTGGGGTACCCTATCCCCTAACGCTGGGCCTGGGCAACTCTGGCTGCTCCCAGGGCTAACACTGAGACCTGACCTCTTTGCATGGTGGCCTTTTTTTTGGGGGGGGGGTGGTTCTGGGGGTTGAACCCAGGGCCTTGTGCCTGCATGCTCTGCAAGTGCTGGACCACTGAGCTGCGCCCAGACCCTTTTTTTTTTTTTTTTTTTTTTACTTTTTGAGACAGGGTCTTGCTAAATTACGCAGACTGCCTCTAGCCTCGCACTTGCAATCCTCCTGCCTCCGCCTCCCTAGCCGCTGGGATTATAGGCACACACCACCCCACCCGGCCGGTGGCCCCTTCTTGTTCTCAGCGTTGGCTGAGGCCAAAGCTACAGAGCATGCTGAGCAAGCTGTTCTGGCCCCCAGGTCCTTGCCAAAGCCTCAGGGAAGGGGCCCAGGGCTGAGGCATCGAGAAAAAGAGCAAAAAATAGCAGCAGTGGGTATTGTTTACCCAAACCTTCTTTGGAAGCTCCATTGCCTCATTTGACAGCAATCTTATGAAATGGCTACTTTTGCCATCTTGCAAATGAGTAAACCGAGGCACCGAATGCTTGTGAAACGTGTCCCAGGTCACGTAGCTGGTGGTGACTGAGCTGGGATGGGAACTAGGAGTGTGGTCCAGAGCCCACGTAATTCCTGGTCAGACCACATCTGAGCTCTGCCATCAGTTCGTTGTTGTCTGCCCTTGAGGGTTATAATGAGATGCTGCTATGGTTTGAATGTAGCCCCCAAAGTCATATTTGTTTGCTTGATTTTTGTGGTGCTAGGGACTGAACCCAGGGCCTTGTACATACTAGGCAAGTGTTCTACTATTGAGCTATACCCACAGCTCTAAATTCACATTATGGTATTTGGGATGTAATTTCGGTTAGGTGGGGTCGTGAGGGTGAGGCCCCTGTGATGGCATCAGTGGCTTAAGAAAAAGGAAGAGAGACTGGAGCTGGTATGCTTGCTCTCTCACCACGTGATGCCTTCCACCATGTTAGGGTGCAGCAAGAAGATCCTCAGCAGAGGCTGGGGCCAAACTCTGGAACCTCCTGACCTCCAGAACCACGAAGCAAATCTTCTATTCTTTATCTATTACCTCGCCTTGGGTATGTGGTTGTGGCAATGTAAAATAGACTAAGGCAGATGTCTTCGGGGCTGGGATTTAGCTCAGTTGGTAGAGCGCTGCTCTGCAGTCTCTGAGGTTCCGAGTTCGATTCCCAGCACCACAAAATGGGAGAAGGACCTGGTAATCCACTCCCAAGCCAATCCTGAAACAGTCAGCCATTGAAAACCCTATGAGGGTTGCTATGAGTCGGACTCGACTCGACGGCACCTAACAACAACAACAAGATGCCTTCTGTGAAATAGAGAATAAAAGAAATAGCAGTCTTCTTGGAAAGTTACCTTGGAACATCCATGTAGGGTAGACCAGAGCAGAGGGAACCTAAGTTACCCACAGGGAGCCATTCCCAGGTGGGCAGACTGGACAGCCCCTTGTTCAGACTGAGTGGATGATGCAATCAAGAGGCCAGGCTCAGGAGGCCAAGGAGAAACTGGTTCTAGTCCTCTCTTGGCCACTATATAGCTCTGTGACCACCTCTCAGAGTCCTGTTGGCCAAATCTATAAAATGAGGACAATAAGGGTCCCAGTACCAGAACAGTCACGATTGGGAAAAAATGATGCAGTTTAGCATGTATAGCACATAGTGCGTACTGAATGCATGACAGCTCCTCCTCCTGAGGTTATGACTGTAATTAATTGAGCTAACAATGTATCACTTATGAAGGGCTTGGGCAAGCTTGGCTATGAATAGGAAGAACCCATCCATCAAGGTTGAGTGGAGGCATTTCCACCAATAAGCTTCAGGCATTCACATGCTGTGGGCAGGGCCATCTCTGTAGAGGCCTGAAGTTGCCTTAGCTTGAGATCACTGACCACTGACCTGCCTGTCTCCATGACCTCGAGTGTTGGGGTCCTGGGACATTCCTATTGTTCAGCCTTCACAGACATCTTGGAGTGAGTTATTGGCCTTCTGATCTTGGGATAAAGGGCCTGTCCCCTCCAGAGATGGAGCATCTGTCCTGTGCTGATCAACCAGGGTCTGAAGGCCCAGGACCAGATGCAGGACCTTTAAGGCATGTGCAAGCCCTGGGACCTTGGAGGAAGCCCCTGGCCTGCTCTTTTTCAAACAGATCATATTCTATCTCCTAGTTAGATTTTCTGCCTTGGGCTCTGAGGCCTCTACAACGGCAAAGACCAGGCATTTCATCTCTATCCAGAGACAGAACCTGGAGGGAGCTGTCCCCGCAGAGGGACTTGAAAGGAACCGGCAGAAATGGAGCAGGCCGCAGCCCCCTGTCGCTTCTGAACTCCGCCGCCAGAGGGCGTAGTGGCACGCGCTCCGGCCAGCCTCCGCCCACGCACCTTGTTGGCCACCGTGTACTGGTAGGAGTACTGCTGCTTGCCGCTCTTGTCCTCGTACACCGTGGGCACGATCTTCAGGATGTAGTCGTGGGAGGCCAGGGCTGTGGGAAGGACACAGCGAGATGAAGCAGCGGGCAGGCACTCGCTGTCTGCTTGACAGCTCTTTCTGTGTCATTTCAACCCGAATGCCAACGTTTCACCACATAACGACCCCTCTATAGCTAGCTTCTACCTCTGGATGCCAGGACTCAGCAATCCCTGCTGTCAGGGTCTTTGCTCTTGCATGTACAGAATCTTGAAATTCTCAAACAATGGGAATGTCCATTACCAGGGCAACCATTAAAGAGTGGGTGCTGGGAGGGGCCATTCTCCAAAGGGTACCATTCGGGGGAAAGAGCCAAGTTACAGAGCAGAGTGCATGGCACGCTTCCGTGGGGCAGGAGAACACACGTTGTCTAATGTGTGTGAACAGGTAGAAGAATTATCTAGAAAGACCCCCAGTAAGCTCCGAGTGGCTTCAGTCTGGGGAGGAAGGCAGGATTTGAGGAAGACCTCATTTTATTGTGGGACTTTCTTTTTTTTTTTTCTTTCTTTTGGTACTGGGGGTTGAAACCCATGGCCTTGCACCTGCATGCTCTGTAATAGCTGGACCACTGAGCTGCACCCCCAGCCCTTTTTTTTTTTTTTTTTTTTTTTTTTTTTTTTACTTTTTGAGACAGGATCTCCCTAAATTACACAGACCGCCTCTGGCCTCGAACTTGTGATCCTCCTGCCTCTGCTTCCCAAGCGGCTGGGATTACAGGCGTGCGCCCGGCCATTGTGGGACTTATTTAAATCCTGTAAAAGCAAACGGGTTTTCTGTTTTAAAAAGAAAGAGCCTACCAGCCAGAAAAGCTACATCCAGAACTGACTGCTTTCTTTCTCCTTTGTCAGTGAATCACTTCTCCCACCACCTCAGCCAGCCACAGCCCAACATAACCCTCTCACTTGCTGTCCTCCCCCCAGCCCTGGTGGGGGAGGCTGCTGAGGACAGGGACCATGGCTTACTCATCTCCCTGTCCCCAGAGCCCTGTGCAGGGCCTGGTACAGAGCGGATGGTGGCAAATGCTTATCGAATGAATGAACGGATGGAAGGATGACTGGGCAAAGGCATGAATGAAGAACAGATGAATCAGCTGCTGATAAGCATGAGGTAACCAGCAGCAAACGCTAGGCTGATGGCTGATGGGAGGCCGGCCCAGCACTGCCAGAACTCACCCAGGAAATAGCTGAATTCTCCCCGGGCTTCCAGGATGCTAAGAGAGGCCCAAAGGCCCATCTATTATGCCTTCTAGAATATCAGGTCTAGGACCACAGAGCTAAAACATTACACAAACTTAAGTCCTACGTTTTTTGTTTGTTTGCTTTGTTTTGTTTTTTGTGGTACTGGGGGTTGAACCTAGGGCCTCGCGCTTGCAGGCTCTGCAAGTGCTGGACCACTGAGCTGCACCCTCAGCCCATTTTTTTTTACTTTTTGAGACAGGGTCTCTCTAAGTCACACAGACTGCCTCTGGTCTCGAACTTGCGATCCTCCTGCCTCTGCCTCCGGAGCTGCTGGGATTATAGACGTGCGCCACCGCGCCCAACTAAATCCTATAGTTTCTAATCCTGGTCTCACTGAGTTAGCCCTGTTCTTGGGCTCATCTGTAAGAGGCGCAGAGATGGAGAGAACGTTCTGGGTCCTAACATGCTGCCTCCCTGCCTCTCCCTGCCTCTGCTGCACCTCCTAAGGAAAGGACAGCACATTCTGCAGGGAGTCAATTCCTCAGCGAACCTGGGAAGGACCCTGCAGCCTTGTAGCGAAGCCCTGGAAGACCCCCAGGACCTCTCTCTGTTCAACCCTACAATGGTCCTCGGACATCTGAGCACCAGGACCACCTGGGACTGAAATAAGAGATCCTAGACCTCATCCCCGAAGATCCCCACCCAATGGGCCTGGGGTGGGGCTCAGCATTTGCATCTAAGTCAGGAGCTCAGGACCACCCTTGACATACAGTATCCCAAATGACATCCAGTGTCTCAGATGCCCATTGCTCAGGCCTAAGACCTGAAGGAAGAATGAAAGAATGAACACCTCTCCAAAGTCATACCTGAAGCAGTTTTGTTAGAAGCTTTACAAAACGCAGGTAGTCACAAAGGAAAAAAAAAAGTCGCCCCTATATCCACCATGGGCTGGGATTTAGCTCAGTTGGTAGAGTGCTGTGCTGCAGTCTCCAAGGTCCCAAGTTCAATTCCCAGCACCGCAAAAATGGGAGAAGGACCTGGCAATCCACTCCCAAGGCAATCCCGAAACACTCAGCCATTGAAAACCCTATGAGGGTCTCTATGAGTTGGATACCGACTTGACAGCACCTAACAACAACAATATATCCACCATACACAGAAAACTGTGGTTCACATTCCTACACATATATAATCTGACAGATGTGTGTTCATACATATGTTCTCCTGGCCCTCTCATAGGATCACATTGTAGCTGTTTTCAAAGACGGAGCCTATGAACATCTGTTCAAGTCCACGGCACAGAAGGGAAGCTCCATAGAGAGTTTGTTTCATTCATTCATCTCCATATCCCCAGAAGAGCGCCCAACACATAGTAGGTGCTCAATACACATTTGGTGCCTGATTGCCAGAGAGGACCTGATGCTTCACGGTTACTGGCTACAGCGTCTGCCCACACTCCATGACGTGGGTTCATACAACGGCCAACGCTGATGCCATTCTTCCTTTTCACTCTTATAAACAATGACCCACCTGCAGCCTTACCACTTTGGCATCCGATCCCGTCAGATCTCAGAAGCTAAGCAGGGTTGGGCCTGGTTAGTACTTGGATAGGAGACCGCCTGGGAACACCAGGTGCTGTAGGCTTGGCAGAAGGACCCAGCAACCCACTCCCAAAAAACAATCAGCCATTGAAAACCCTATGAACAGCAGAGAAGCACTGACAGTAGTGTTTCTCCTGTTGTGCATAGGGTCACTATGAGTTGGATGCTGAATTGACGGCACCTTACAACAACAACAAACAATGGCCCAATGAACATTATTTTCCTAGAACTCTGTACACTCTCTGGATTATTTCTTCAACTTACTCTCCTATGAGTAGAAATGATGACTCAAGGCAATGACCATTTTTAAAGACTTTGATGCAATTTTCCAAATGCTCCCCCCCCGCCCGCCCCACGGACACACAATACTAAGTTACACCCACATGAGCCCCAGTGGGTTAGCTGGCTGTTCCTCCAGACAGATGGCAACAGGCAGGCCCACGTTCCCTTCACACAGCCTCCCTGACTTCACCCTTCCCCACCCCTCAACATCTTATTACGTCCATTCAAATAGATAAAGTATGGAACGATACTATGAATTCCCATGTA
>VMDO01000130.1:250560-426785 GCA_007922755.1 Pedetes capensis | reverse complement strand
TGGTACTAGGGGTTGAACCCAGGGCCTTGTGCTTGCATACTTTGCAAGTGCTGTACCACTGAGCTGCACCCCTAGCCCATTCTTTTAGTTTTTGAGACAGGGTCTCACAAATTATGCAGACTTCCTCTGGTCTCGAGCTTGCAATCCTCCTGCCTCTGCCTCCCAAGCCACTGGGATTACAGGCATGCACCACTGCACCTGGCCTGCTAATGCCATTCTTAATCCTGCTGCTTTATATATGACTAGTTCTTTTCTTTCTTTCTTTCTTTCTTTTTTTTTTTTTTTTTTGTGTGGTACTGGGGGTTGATCCCGGGGCCTCACACCTGCATGCTTTGCAAGTGCTGGACCACTGAGCTGCACTCCCAGCCCTTTTATTTTTTTTCCTTACTTCCTGAGACAGGGTCTCACTAAGTTACATAGACTTCCTCTAGTCTCGAACTTGCAATCCTCCTGGCTCCGCCTCCCAAGCCGCTGGGTTTCTTTCTTTCTTTATGGTTCTGAGAATTCAACCCAGGTCCTCATACATGCAGGACAAGTGCTCTAATACCAAGTTACAACTGTAGCCTGAGTTCTCTATTTTCATCTTTTTCAACTTTTAGACCATTCTCTTTATTCATGATATTATAATATTTTGTGATGATTCTTCCCAGAGTTTTCCCTATTTGTGTTACCTGGGTGCTTTTAATCAAGGGATTTTACATCTCTCCAATCTAGGAATTCTGATATATATATATATATATATATATATATATATTTTTTTTTTTTTTTTTTTTTTTTTTTTAACAATTTCCCACTTACCCACAGCTCTTCCTTTTTCTCCCTCTTCTGGAGCTTCTCAATCTCAAGTGGTTTTTGTTGTTGTTGTTGTTTGTTTGTTTGTTTGTTTGGTGGACTCAGTTCCTAACTTTCTCATTGATTTTCTCTTAGTTTATGTCTTTTCAGATTTTTTTTTTCCTGTACTCTAGGAGATTTCCATGCACATCTTTGGCATCCTTTTCTTCTATGGAAGGATTATGGGCTCACCTTTAGGCATCAAATTAATATTCTCCTCTCCAGACACTCAGTTGTAACTTATTCCGTATTAGTTATTACTTCTCCTTCTGCCTCTGTTTCCTAAAAAATATCACTGAAATCTCTGGACCATCAATGTCTCCATTTCTGTCTTAGTAACATTGTAGGTTAATATATACATGCTTTTTGGTCCTGGGGGTTGAACCCAGGGCCTCACGTATGCTTTACAAGTGCTCTACCACTGGGTTGTACCATCAGTCCATTTTTCACTTTGTATTTTGAGAGGGGCTCTCACTATGTTACGCAGGCTACCTCTGGCCTTGAACTTGTGATCATCTTGCCTCCACCTCCCAAGTTGCTAGGATTACAGGCATGAGCCACTGCGCCTGGCTATTATTATTATTATTATTATTATTATTATTATTATTTTACTATTCCTCATTGTCTCATAGGTGAGGGTTGAGGGGCAAAAATAAATACATGTCAGTAATCTATCATATCTAACTGATGTCTTTGTTGTTGTTAGGTGCTATCAAGTTAGGTCCAAGTCATAGTGACCCTATGTACAACAAATGAAACATTCCCCAACATTGTGCCATTGCCTGGCACTATATCACTGCTTCTCTACTATTCATAGGGTTTTCAATGGCTGATTGTTTTTTTGGGAGTACCTGCCAGGTCCTTCTCCCAAGCCTACAGCACTAGGTGTTCCTAGGCGGTCTCCCATCCATGTACTAACCAGGCCCAACCCTGCTTAGCTTCTGGGGTCTGATGGTATTAGACGCCAGAGTAGTAGGGCTGACTTGTAATTTTCAAAAAAAGAGATAGATAAATGAGTATAAACTGATTGCTCAGAGAAAAGGAATAGGAGATGTCTTTTTCTTTTTCTTTTCTTTTTTCTTTTTCTTTCTTTCTTTCTTTCTTTCTTTTTTTTTTTTTTTTTTGAGATAGGTCTTGCTATGTAGCCCAGGTTGGACTTAAACTTGCAATTCTCCTGCCCCAGCCTTTTGTATGAAAATATGGCTTTTAAACATATGAAAAGATACTTCTACACATTCATATTCAAGAAAATTAAAATTAAAATAACAATGAAGCCATGTACAATGGCACACATCGGTGGTCTCAGCTATTCAGAGGACTGAGACAAAAGAGTCACTTGAGCCCAAGAGTTTTGGGTGCCAGCCTAGGTGACATAAGAAGATCCATCTTTTAAGAGCCATAAAAGATTTTTTTCCTTCCATATTAAAGAAGGGGAGGGGACTGTTTTACAGCATTGCTGTTGAAGGTCTGGTCTTGATTCTGCCCTTAGCAAGCTGTATAAAGCTGAGAAAAGGATGGGATTGATATTTGTAGAGTGTAGGGTGACCAGCTTGACCTGGTTTTGCATAGGACTTTGCCTGTGTTAGCACCAAAAGCCTCATGTCCCAAGGGACCCCTCAGTTGGGGCAAAATGAGATGACTGGTCACCTGAGTATGATGGGAAGATTTTTTTTTTTAATTAAATTACCAGTATGTTTCCATTTCTGACATTTCCTTTGCACATCTTCTTCCCCTTTCTATTGAACCTGGACTACAAGGCATTTCTTGCTGAAGGAAAAGTTGTTCCTGCAGAAAAGTTCAGAAAGGATGGGAATTAGCTCAGTGGGTAGAGCACTGCGCTGCAGTCTTTGAGGCCCCGAGTTCAATTCCCAGCACTGCAAAAATGGGAGAAGGGCCTGGCAATCCACTCCCAAGGCAATCCCAAAGCACTCAGCCATTGAAAACCCTATGAGGGTCGCTATGAGTTGGATACCGACTCGATGGCACCTAACAACAACAACAGAGTTTCACAAAGTGGATCTCAACCCAATTTAGTCCCAAAGTCTGAGTGAGGGGCTCAGGGAACGGAAGAAATCTTAACAAGTTAGAGCAGGTCTTCCAAACCTCCCATTCTGGAAGTTTGTTCCCTTTGAAAGAGAGAAGATGGTGAGAACACAACAATAGGAGAGATGCCAGAGGGGCTGGGACAAAGGTCCCTTCCTGCTGCCTCCCCTGGAGCAAACTCTAATTTTGAAATGCTGTGGTCTAATTCTAGCAAGGGGCTGGGATTTAGCTCAGTTGGTAGAGCGCTGCGCTGCAATCTCTGAGGTCCCAAGTTCGATTCCCAGCACCACAAAAATGGGAGAAGGGCCTGGCAATCCACTCCCAAGGCAATCCTGAAACAGCCATTGGAAACCCTGTGAGGGCCCCTATGGGTCGGATACCGACTTGACGGCACCTAACAACAACAACAACAACAATTCCAGCAAGCACCATTCAACTCTGCGTGGCAGCACAAGCCTGTAACCCCAGCACTTGTGAGGCTAAGGCAGGAGGATGAACATGAGTTTGAGGCCAGCCTGAGCTATGTAGTGAGTTCCAGGCCAGCCTGGACTACACAGTAAGACCCTGTCTCAAAAGCAAATAAACACACAAAACAAAAACAAAACTCTGACTGATGGTAGCAGAAGAGGAATTTTATTAGCATGGTTACAAGCAGTTCACAAAGTGACCAGGAAGTTACTGATGGACAATAACATCTGTCATTTGGTAACTGAAGGAGTTGACAAATGATAGATGGCTCAATCCTCACACAAGGGTGAAACCACTAAATTTTCTTTCTTTTCTACCATTCTAGAGCATTGCTGTCCTGTCCTGGCTCCTAGAAGTGGCCAGAAATGAGAGGCTGGGCCATGTGGGACCATGTGCTTATGCTCCTGGGCCAGTCTGGTGACAGCACTGGTGCTCAGCTTCCCTCCCCACAAGGATTCCCTCCAGTTCCAGCTTCTTTGTAACACAGGCTCTGATTGGTCAAGTCTTGATCACATGTCAATGTCTTACCCGCAGCAGAAGCTGTAAAGGCAGCTATCAGAACTTTTTTTTAGCATCTGTGGTATAAGGAAGACTGCCTTCCACTTACAAAGTAAGAATTCCTCAAACTTAGGAATGGAGTTCTGTTGCTAGGCAGGACAAAAAACATCCCATTGTAACCAGATTTTTCCTTTGCAAGGAGTTCCATTAGTCCTGTGTCTCTTTGTTACTCTGCCAGGACTCCCTCTTCCCAGCAGCAAGCATGTCACCCAATGACTCAACCAGAGTGGAACCTAGTATGTCATAAAACTTTGCTCAGTCTCTATTTCCTTCTGTGAGTATACCCTATTTTAGTGGCTGGGAGCAGCCCAAGTCCCCTGTGACAGAGAAGGGCACTGGATACCTGGGAATTTGGGGGCAGCAGAGGAGTGTGGGGAGGAATCTGTTGGCCCCTGTCCTGAGTGGGACTAACTGAAGCACAAACCAGCAGAAAGAGAGAATACAGTATGGAAAACCATGGTTGGTTTATAATGATCTTGCTTACAGAAAAGAACTTCAGATGGACTACCTACAGAGTTAGCCGATGGCAGATGGCCTAGATCCCCATGCAAGGGGAAAATTACCAAGTTTTCCCTCTTCTCTGACATTCTGCAGTGGGCTGGAGATGTAGCTCAGTGGTCTGGGTTCAATTCTCAGCACTACAAAAGAAGGGGGGGAAGCTTGTCTGACATTGTGGAGCAGTGCTGTCCAACAGACCTTTCCACCATCATGGTAATGCTCTATGTCTGTACTGTCCAATATGGTAGCCACCAGCCACATGAGCTATGAGCATTTGAAATAAGGGTAATGCTACTGAGGAACTAAATTCTGTTACTTAATTTTTATTAATTCATGTTTAAATCATCACTTGTACCTAGTGGCCACCATATTGAATAGCACAGCTCTGGGCTACAAAAAATGCCAGACATGGACTATCAAATGCAGACAGTCTTAGATATGAATCCTACTTCTATCCTTCAGTTAGCTGGTAAACCAGTGCAAGTCATTTACTTCTTTCAGACTCAGTTTCTTCAAGTGTAAAATGGGGCTATAAATGGTACTGTTCAGTTTTATTGTGAGGATTAAATAAAACAGAGCCAGGAATGGTGGTGCAAGCCTATAATTCCAGCATTTGGGAGGCAGAGGCAGGCAGAGGGTGAGTTCAAGACCAGTATGAGTTACATAGGGAGACTCTGACTCAAAAAAATCAAGGGTTGGGGATATAGTTCAGAGGTAGAGTGCTTGCTTAGCACATGCAAAGGCCAGAGTTCAATCCCCACCACTACTAACTAATAAAATAAATAAATAAATAAATAAATAAATAAATAAAGCTTCTTGGGTCAGGCCATGGTGTCCTGCAGGGAAAAAATAATTTCAAATATGAGGAGTCCTGCTGGTAAGAGAGCTCAGTTTTCTTAGAAATTTAATACTATTTGGGGAAGAGGGCTAAAAAGGGATTATGTAAAAAGACTGCAAGAGGAATTATTTATGACACTGCAAGGAGGTGGCATCCCAGAGCCCCTTTCAGGAAGAAATTAAATACTGGGCTTGGATGGAGGCCAAGGACCTGAGACATGCTTGACGGTTCTTGCTTGGCTGGGTGCCCAGATTCAGCACGGATGAGACTCTGGGACCTGAGGGAGGCTCTAAGGGCTGGGAATGGATCTAATGGCTTCTAAATTCACATCTTTGATATTTCTGAAGAAAACCAGAGAAGAGTTGACTGCTGATTGCTTCCTCCTCTGGCACTTAATGGCTGTGCAACCTTGGGCAGGTGAGTTCACCTTTCTAGACTTCATTTCCTTACTTACCTCTTTTCAGGGTTTCTGCATGGATCTGCCCAAAGAATGTATGTGAAATGCTGTCCCAAGTGTTAGGCATAGTAAACAGCAAAGAATGATGAGAACAATGATACTAAAATCTTAGAGCCAGATTGAAGTCATAGAACCCTGGTAACCAAACCAGGGTTTGTACCTATTCCTAGGACTGAATTTTGCCTTAATTTATATGTATCCTCTGTGCTTAGCACAGTGGCTGGCCAATAGCAGCACAGAGACACTTACTAATAAAGCACACATTATGCAAGTGTGGTGGTACATGGCTGTAATTCCAGCACTGAAGAGGCTGAGGCAGGAGGACCACAAGTTTGAGGCCAGCCTGAGGTACAGAGTAAGATTCTGTCTCAAAAAGAATATGAAAAAATATATATATCATCATCATTCACTTCTCAGATTAGTAGCTTTTTAAAAAGTGTAGTACTCAATGTTGGCAAGGATAGAGAGAGAAGTGCTTTCTTCCCACAGTTGACGATAGTGAGAAGTTGGCACAAATTGTAAGGGAAATTAGCATAACTAGAAACCATCTGAGTCAGCCCGTCCCACTTTTAGGAATTGATTTTGAGAAAATAATAAAATATTCTCCTAAAGCTTTAGATACAAACATGTTCATCCTACCTTCATTTATAACAGAGAAATATTATGTCCAATAGTAAGGGAATGGAGAGATGAACTAGGATGTCAGTAACAGGGAATATTATGCCACACAGGGTGGTGTGCACCTGTTGTCCCAGCACTTGGGAGGCTGAGGCAGGAGGTCATGAATTCAAGGCCAGCTTGAGCTACCCAGGGAGACCCTGTCTCAAAAACAAACAAGCAAAAAAATAAGAAATATCATTCTGCCATTGAAAACGGTATTTTTGAAGAGCACCCAATGATATGGAGAAATAAAGATCCCTATTTTACAGAAGAGAAATGAATCTCTAAATGATTATCCAATGAATAAGTCTCAGAGCCAAATTCAAGGCCTGTTCTAATCCAGCTTCAAAGCCTATGACTTTGACCTTCCTTGAACTCACAAACTGGTGGACTGGTGGCAGCATCTGCCTGAAGTTATGTTTTGTTTGCTTTTCTCAGTGTTTTTTTGTTTGTGTAATAGAGAATTGACTTTTTGTAATCCCAGCTACTTGGAAGACTGATATAGGAGGATCAAGAGTCCAAGGCCAGAGGCAGCCTGTGCAACTTAGCAAGACTCTGTCTCAAAATAAAAATAATAAAGGGGCTGAGGATGTGGCTCCATCATGGAGTACTCACCTAGCATGCACAAGGGTTCAACCCACAGTACTACCAAAAAAAAAAAAAAAAAAAGGAAAAGAAAGAAATTAAAGATAGAGAATTACCAATGTTTGAAATCCAGAAGATTTCCCACAAAAATTGGGATTTTCAGCTTTTCTTCAAAATCCAAATCCAAAGACCTGGTTACATTGTCCCTGAGTCCCCACCTGGCAATAATTGGCTGGAGGGAGTAGCAATTGCCTCCATTACACAAAATGTGTGCATCTTACCTTGAGATTTTCCCCCAGCCTGCCTGCCACTACCCTGCTTCATTCATCTCATTGCCTATCTGGCCCTTGGAAGCATTTGAGCTTGTGAAATTTGGGGTCTGTACTTTTGAATAGTTGGAATTGCTTCATACTGAGCTCTCTGTCACTGGAGATGTGTAAACTGAAGCTTAGTGGCCACTTAGAATAAACATTGGAGAGAGATTTCAAAAGCCAGTTAGGGAACTGGATCAGATAACATATATAATTCCTTCTAGCCCTGCAGTAGCAAATACTTACTTAAGACTTTGCAGAATATATTTTTAATGACTAACTTCCCTCAGGTCTCAACTTACTATTTCAATCTTTCCTTTCCCATCATCTTGGTTTCTTGATCTATTTATAGGTTTTTAATCAGGCGATTATACTGTATGAATTCTAAGCCACCTCAAATCCTTTTTGGAACAAGGCATAGGGAATAAATAAATCTACACATAAATATTTGCTCCAAGGGCTTGGTTCCAGGTACTGAAAGAAACAAAAAAGAATTATAAATTATAGCCTCCACGTTATATAAATTTCTTTGTGATTCTTGGGCTCAAGGAGAAGAGGAAGGACATTGCTAGTAGTCTGGGAAGCAACAGCTGTGAGTGTGTGACTACGAGCTCCCTACCTATGGTCCCAGGAAAGGCAGCCTTAAAGTTTTATGCCCTTTTTACTTAAAATAAATTTTTAAATTCTATAACTAACTGTGGCAGTTGAAAAAAAAAATGTCTTCAAATTCTTTGACATTCCCTTCTCCTTGACTCTGGCTAGGCCTGTGGATGATTTAAATAATAGAGTATGGCAAAAGTGACAGTGACTTCCAAAGTTGGGTCATAAAATGACATGCTGCTCTGCCTAATTCTTCTGGAATATTTTCTCTCCAAATGCTTCTTCCTGGAACAGTTCCTGTTGGTATGCAGTTTCCATGCTATGAGGAAGCCCAAGTCACACAAAGAGGCCATTTATAAGTGTTTTAGCCAATGACCTTACCTGAGCCCTACTTCTAGTCATGCTCTCTTGTCCACATTCCTGACCTACAGAATCTGTTAGCAGATTATAAGGCTTATTGTTTATGCCACTAAGCTTGGGGTGGTTTGCTATCCAGCAACAGAAATTAGAGCAGCAACTCAAGAACACACTGTTATTGCAAATGATTCAAGCCATAAAGAAAAATACAGTGTAACACTAGTGGGCTTCCTTTCATAGTGATGGTTAATCTTGACATCAACTTGATTGGACTGAAAAACACCATGGAGATTAGTAAAGTACACTTTCAGGTGTGTTTCTCAATAGGATTACCTAAGGCAGAGAAGATGTACCCTGAATGTGGGAAGCACCATCCAACAGGCTAGGGGCCAGATGGAATAAAAGGGGAAAAAGGAGGAAGACCTCAAGGACAGACATGCTCTCTCTCTCTCTGCTTCTTGGCTGCCATGAAGGAAGCAGCTCTGCTCCACTAGGCCATTCTGCCATAATGTGGACCAGATACAAGAGGCAGCTGACCATAGACCAAAATCTAAAACCATGAACCCAAATAAGTCTTTCCTTTTTCAAGTTGCTAATGTCAGGTGTTTTATCAGATCAACAAAAGTCTGACTAACACACTTACCATCCTGTTTCCCTCTCCAGGAATGATACTGTTAATAGTATTAGGTGTATCCTTCTAGATAATTTTCTACATATTTGCCCATATATGTATAATAGAAATATATAGGTTTTGTGTTTCTTTCTTAAAAAGATTATCTTTTTTCAATTAATAATATGTCTCAGTTATCTCTTTAAATTTACAAAAGAATGTAAATTTGGTAATTAATATGCTGTGGTGGCCAGCCTCTAAGATAGCCCTCAATGACCTCCATCCTTTATTCAATCCTTATAGAGTCTCTTCTCCCACTAGCATTGGCCTGTGTGACCAACAGAATATGGCAGAAATGATGTTATAGGCAACTTCTGAGATTAGACTATAGAAAACATTCCAGCTTCCATATTGTGTTCTCTCTCTCTCTCTCTCCCCTTTCTCTCTTTTTCTCTCATGCCTTGCTGTGGAGGATGCCAATGGCCCTATTGACAGCAATCCTGTGGAGACATGGACAATAACTGAGGCCTCTGGGAAACAGCCAATTTGGAACTGAGGCCTCCAGCCAACAGAAACATGAGTGCACCATCTTGGAAGTAGATCTTCCAGCTCCATTTGAGCTTTTGCATAGATAACATTTTGGCTCTAACCTCATGAAAAACCTTGAGCCAGAAGCTCCTACCAATGCTGATTGCAGATTCCTTACCCTCAGAAACTGTGAGATAATAAATGTTCCTTGTCTTCACTGCGGAGTTGGGGGGGGATATTTATTTGCAATAGATAACTAACATACATGGTTCAAAAAGGGATATAGCCAAAGTTCTTTGCCACTCCTACACCTAAACACCTGGTCCCCCATCCTGTCCCACATCTCCTACCTCACTTGCAGTAAGCCCTTGGGAAGCGCGGTTATCCTGGGTGCAGCAGCAGACATGCCCCAGCCCCTCTCATAGCTCACTTGACCCAGAAGAGGCTGCAGTGGTGTGCCGGTACCTCCCAGCATCTACAAAATCATACCCTTCCTTCCCCACAGATGCAATCTTTCCCTGTGAGGGCACTAGCCATCCCTGAGATCCCCACATCCTGTCTCATATCTGGGGGTGGAGGCTTCCCTGCCTCACACACTGATGGAAAATAACAACTGACGTTTTTCTTCAACCCATAGAAATCAGAGATCAACACTCACTTTCCGAAACCTGGTGTCAGCCACCAATCTCAGTGGCTTTCTCTCTTGTAGCACTCGCCCTTCATGCTTATACCCTTCATATTAGACTCCCAAAGTGCGTTGAGTAGCTTTTTATCATCATAGCAGACACCTGAGATAAATTAGCTTATAAAGAGAAAAGGTTTATTTAGGTTCACAGTTTTGGAGGTCCCAGCCTATAACTGGCTGGCTCCTTTGCTTTTGGATCCACAGTGAGGCTGCACATTATGGCAGGAACATAAGGACCTCATGGCCAGGAAGTGAAAAACAGGAAGGGTCTGGGCTCCCACTATCTCCTTTTGGGGGGTTATGTTTCAATAACCTAAGAACTTCCCCTAGGCTCCACTTTCTAGAGGTTGTGTCCCCACAAAATTCTTATGTTGAATTCCAACCTCCAAGGTGATGGTGTTGGACAAAGAAGTAGGGCTTTTGGCAAATGATCAGATCATGAGGCAGACCCTTCATGAATGGGGTTAAAGCCCTTATAAAAGAGGCCCAGAAGATAACTTGTTCCTTCAACCATGTGAAAACACAATGAGAAAGCATCATCTGTGAGTCAGACAGTAAGGCTTTGCCAGACACTGAGTCTCTTGGCACCTAGATCTTGGCCTTTCCAGCCTCTACAAATGTAACAAATAGATTCCCGGACCCAGGCATAGTGGCATGAATTTATAATCCCAGAATTTGGGAGGTAGAAATAGGAGGATCATGAGTTCAAGACAAGCTTGGGCTACATAGTGAGACTCTGTATCACACACACACCAAAAAAAAAAAAAAAAGAAGATTAAAAAGATTTCTGAACTGGACTGGGTGGTAGATGCCTTGCAATCCCAGCAAATCAGGAAGCAGAGGCAAGACTGAAAGTTTGAGGCCTGTGTAACTTAGTGAGACCCTGTCTCAAAACAAAAAGTGAAGAAAGTATAGACAGTGGAGCTCAGTGAGGGAGCCTGGCATGTACAAGACCCTGGGTTCAACCCCCGGTATCCCCCCAACACACACAAATTCTGTTGTTTATAACCCACCTAGTCTAAGGCACTTTGTTATAGAAGCTTGAATAGACCAAGGCACAACTCTAGTCATAACTTCCCCAAATTGGAAGCAATCCTTTTAATGGGTAAAACAATTAAACTGTAGTCTACTCATACAACAGGGCACAGTTCAGCAATAAAAAGGACTATTAATACCTGCAATAATTTAAATGAATCTGAAAGGCATTCTTCTGAGTGAAAGAAGCCAGTTTCAAAAGGTTACATATTATATGATTTCATTTATTTGACAGTCTATAAAAGTCAAAACTTTAGTGAAGGATCTGTGGTTACCTCAGGTTGAAGTGGGAGGAATGTGTCACTATAAAGGGAAACAGAAGGGTTTTTTTAGGGGTGACAGAACTGTTCTGCATCCTGTTTGTGGTGGTGGTTACGCAAATCTACACATGTAAAAATTCATAGAACTATACACGTACACACAGAGAAAAAAGTAAAGAAAGGAAAAAGGTAAAGTTTATTCTCTGCTAATTAAAACAATCAGAAAGCTTGTAGTAGCCAGCCTTTATGATGGTCCACAATGATCTTTGCTTCTTCCTTGTACTTATGCCTGTGTGTCCCCTCTCCCATTGAATAAGACTAACCTGCTTGGCCTATAAAAATGGCAGAAGTGATAGTGTGTGACTTCTCAGTCTAAGTTGTAAAACACATTACAGTTCTGTTCTGGTCTCTGGAATCATGCATTCTGGGAAAGCTGGCCATATTGTTACAAGGAACACCCAGCCACCCCATGGAGAGGAGCTGAGGCCTCCCAACAACAGCCAGTGCTAACTTGCTGGCCATAGGAGTGAGTCACCTTGGAAATGGAGCCTCTAGCCCCACCAAGCCTTCAGGTGAGCACAGCCCTGGCCACCATCTGACTACAACCTCATGAGGGATCTTGAGCCAGAATTGCTAAACTAAATTATTCCCAAACTCCTGGCTCATGGAAATTGTGAAAGATAATAAATTATTGTTGTTGTGTTAAGACACTACATGTGGGGGTTGTTATGCAGCAATAGCTACCTGGGGTATAAAATCTAAGTTATATACCTCTCTGCTAAAAACCTTCCAATTGTTCTCAGGTCATTGGAAAAGCCAAGGCAAGGTCCACTATAATCTAGCACCTGTTCCTTCCCACACCTCACCTGCTGCCCTTCCTTGTTCCACAAAGTTGCCAAGCTCACCTCTACCTCAGGCCTTCTTCACCTTTTCCTCCTTCTACCTAGAATGCTCTTCCCCAGATAGCCACATGGCTCACCCACTCACCTCCTTCAACCCTCTGCTCAAATGTCACCTGGACACAGAAGGCTTCTTTGACTCCTGACTATCCCAGTCACTGTCTCTCATTTTCTCTCTCTCTCTCTCTCTGTCCTTGAGTATTGAACCCAGAGCTTTGCACATATTTTGCAAGTGTTCTACTGCTGAGTTTCACCCCCCAGCCCATTTTTCAGTTTTTATTGTGAGTCAGGGTCTCACTAAATTACACAGGCTGGCCCTGGCCTCGAACCCATGATCCTCCTGGCTCTGCCTCCCAAATTGCTGGGATTATAGATGTGCTCCCCTGCATCCAGTTCACACACTCTTTACACCATTTCATTCGCTTTCAGAATTTTCATAACCACCTCACACATTACATTCTTATTTATCTTGTTCTCACCCACTAGAAATCAAGTTCCATGGGAGTAGAGACTCAATTCATAATGTTTCAATGGTTTAATTTGCATTCTCATTTTACAGATGAGAACACCAAGTCAATTACAATTACACACTAGATTAATGGTAAAGCTAGGCCTTGCACACAAGACTTTGGACTCCAGCCTAGTGCCCTTTCCAAAGGGTCACCCAGTCCAAAGCCTTCATTTTAATTAAGAGGAAAAAAAAAGTTCACAGTGGGCACTTCTCTGCCTCTTTCTGTCCCTTCCCTGCTGAGTCCTTGCCTTCCTATATGCCCTACTCTTCAGAAGCCTAATCCTCTGGGGGAAGGGGAGGTCCTGCCCGCCCATCTCCCTTGCAGGATAAGGACTCAGGGCTTCTGTTTGCTCCCTGGCAAAGGATGGGAGAAGATGGCTTTACCTTGAGCAAACACAGCACTGAAAAGCCAGGGGGAGGTGTAAAGGAAGCAGTGCCTAGCAGTGCCTACCAGGGCTGTCAGAACCCCAGGAAAGTTTAATTCCCCTACCAGAGGCCCTCCTCAAATTCATAAAGCATTTTTATTCCTTATGGAGCAATAGCACTTTGTGTGCAATCTTTCTGGCAGCCTCATTCCAACTGATGGGTCATGCTTGAAGAAACTGAGCCTCGGAAAGCTTATGCAATTTCACAAAATAACACAGTACTGTTATCAATGATCTATTATGTATCAGGTATTATGGCAATATTGTTGTTAGGTGCATCAAGTTGCTCCACCTCATAGTGACCACGTGTACAACAGAACGAAACACTCCCAGATTCTGTGCCAGGCACATGATCTTTTTAATGTTTAAGCCCATTGTTGCAGTCACTGTGTCAATTCATCTAGTTGAGGGTCTTAGTTCTTTAAATTCTCACAGACCTACAAAGCAGAATATAGAGTTATGGTATAAGTAGGTTTAAAAAACTGGGGCAGACATTAATATGTGCAATTTTTATGTTTTTAATGTATCAGTTAAAAATAAATTTATTATTTTTATATTGATTTATTTATTATTACTTTTTTTTTGCAGTACTGGGGGTTGAACCCAAGGCCTCGCACTTGTGTGCTTTGGAAGTGCTGGACCACTGAGCTGCACCCCCAGCCCAATTTTTTACTTTTGTTGAGACAGGGTCTTGCTAAGTTATGCAGACTGTCTCTGGTCTCCAACTTGCAATCCTCCTGCCTCCACTTCCCGAGCCTCTGGGATTACAGGCTTGTGCCACCGTGCCTGACTTATTTATTTATTTTTGTGGTCTGAGGATCAAACCCAGGGCCTCATGCATGATAGGCAAGTGCTCAACCACTGAGCTACATCCCCAGCCCAGAAATAAGTTTAACTTAAATAAATTGGGGCAGAAAGAGAATAAGTTTTGTCTGAATAGTTTTGGATCTGACTTCAAGGTAAGATGAGACTCTGCTGAAGGCATGACTTCCATCTTCTAGACTCAAAAGCAGAGGGTCAGACTGGCTGATGACTTGTTTGAGTCACACATTACCTAGTGGCTGAGGTGAGGGGGGGCGGTTGATCTGAAGCCTTATAGGCTGCATGAAACCAGCATGTTGCAGTAGCAGGACAGAAATCTAAGTGTTCAGATGGAAAATCAGTGCCCTCTCCCCAAGTCACATCAGAAACCACTGCAAGCAGATGGTGCAGAGGACTAGCACTATGCTGGGGAAGATAAAGTATGCAGCTTCTTTGGGGGACAATGCAAACATGTCAATCAAGTTGTGCATGAGCATACCCTTTGGATCTACCAGTTCCACTTCCAGAAAAACATCCTTTGTTTGCGACAGTTAAAAACAGAAAACTGTAAATGTCTCACAGTAACTTAAATGCATTATCTATTGCCCATTCATATTATGGAATACTTTGTGAAAGAAATAAAAGATAAAAATGATCTACATACCTTTCAGGTGAAAAAAGCAAGAGCCAGACAGTACATTTTATGTTAAAAAAAGGGGGGGGATATGCACATGATATATGCCCATATAAAGCAGGAAAAATTTCTAGAAGACATAAGAAATTATTAGCAGTGTTTGCCTCCAGCATCTTTCACTCTGCAGGGGTGTGTGTGTGTGTGTGTGTGTGTGTGTGTGTGTGTACAGTTTTCAGGTTTTTTTCATTACTTGAGGGTTGAACCCAGGGCCTCACACATGCTAGGTAAGTGCTCTACCAGCCAGCCACAGGCCCAGCCTCTTTTTTATTTTTTTGCACACTATAGTGGGGCTAAATCCAGGGCCTTGTGCATACTTTGCAAGTGCTCTACCATTCAGCCATACTTCCAGTCCCTTTTTATTTTTTATCTTCAGTTGGGGTCTTGCTAAATTATACAGGCTGCCTCTGGCATCAAATTTACGATCCTCCTGCCTCTGCCTCCTCAGTTGTTGGGATTACAGGCATGAGCCACAGTGCCTCTTTTGTGTTTTTTGATTTGTTTTACTTTGTGCATAAATTTATTTACAACAAAACTTTAAAATAATCTATAAAGCCAGAGCTCTTTCTTTTTGTACTGCCCTCAAGGGAGACTAAGGAGAGCCTTTCACTAGGCTTGGTGGCACATACTTATAATCCCAGCACTTGGGAGGCTGAGACAGAAGGATTGATTCAAGTTTGAGGCCACCCTGACTACACAGTGAGACCCTGTCTCAAAAACCAAACAAACAAACAAACAAAAAAAAGCCCCCCAAAAAACCCAAAACAACAACAACAAAACCTTAGAAAAGGATTGGAGGAGCCCTTTACTTATATGGTGCATGATTTTTCAAAGTATCGTTGTCAGGCATGGTAGTGCATGCCTTTAATTCCAATGACTCATGAAGCGAAGGCAGGAAGATTGCAAGTTCAAGGCCAGAGGCAGCCTGGATAATTTAGTGGGAATCCGTCCCAAAAATACAAAATAAAAAGTGGGCTGGAGGTTTGGTTCAATGGTTAAGGCCTTGCAAAAAGTATGCATGAGGCCCTGGGTTCAACTCCCCAGTACTGCTAAATAAATAAAAAATAATGTATTAATTTTTTTTGTAGTACTAAGGGTTTGAACCCAGGGACTAATGCATGTTTTACAAGTGCTCTACCACTGAGCTGCGCCCCCAGACCATTTTTTAGCTTTTATTGTGAGAAAGGATCTTGCTAAATTACATAGGCTCCCTCTAGCCTTGAACTTGTGATCCTCCTGCCTCTGCCTCCTGAGATGCTGGTATTACAGGCGTGTGCCACCATGCTCATCAAGTGTCTAAATTTTTAGAAATTTATTACAGTAAAAGACACATTCCTATTAGTCACTGCAAAATACTTTCCCTGGCTTCAAAAACAATTATCCCAAAGCTGGGCTTGGTGGCGCACTCCTGTAATCCCAGCAGCTTGGGAGGCGGAGGCAAGGAGGATTGCAAATTTGAGGCCAGAGGCAGTCTGCGTAACCCTGTCTCAAAAAGTAAAAAAATGGGCTGGGGTTGCAGCTCAGTGGTCCAGCACTTGCAGAACATGCAGGTGGGAGGCCCTGGGTTCATCCCCCAGTACCACAAACAACAACAACAACAACAACAACAACAACAACAACAACTTATCCCATCATTCTTGCCAGTTTCTTTTTTTCTTTTTGCAGTGCTGGGGATCAAATCAGGGCCTCACGCATACTAGGCAGGCTCTCTACCACTAAGCTACGTCACCAGACAATTCTTGGCACTTTCTGAAGCAGTTCTGAAGTCTTCTTTCATGAATATCGTTAGTTGCATTGTTGTGGTTGTTTCAATATCCTGAATCAATTCAAAATGTTTACCTTTCATGGTCATTTTGACTTTGGGGAAGAGCCAGAAATTGTGCAGTGCCAGATTCTGGTGAATAAGGTGGATGAGGACTCACTGTAATGTTTTTATTTGACAGAAACTGAGGTTTGATCAGAAGTGAGGTGTGACACCGAGTACTGTCAGGGGAGGATGAAACTAAAGACATTCATGAAAGAGGACTTCCATAACTGCTTCAGAAAGTGGCAAGAACAGTGGGATAAATGTGTTTGAAGCCACAGAAAGTATTTTGAGGAAGATTAATGGCAATGTGTCTTTTACTGTAATAAAAGTCACTGTATTTTTTGTTCATACCTCGAAGATGGCTCAGGTGGCCCATCAGTGAGCCCTGACCTCCACTCCCATCTTCACCCAATTTACCCTCACTCAGAGACCATCTCTAATTAGGATATGCTCAAACATCCTCAGTTTAAAACCCTGATTTGGCTCCCTAGGGGTAAGGCTCACATTTGAGTTTGGTGTTCTAGGCCCTTCATATACTGCTCCAAACTTCCTATGCTCCTTGCCTTGGGTCTCTACTGCTCTAGATCCACGCCTTGCATTGCTCACTCTCCCCACACACTTAGGTCTCCACACCTCGGCCCTTCATTCCTTTGTTCATGCAATCTTGACATCCAGAATATCTTTTCTTCTCCCCCATGGGTAGCTGTTTTTCTGTGTTAGTTAATTTGGTCTTCACTGTAGCAAAATATCTGACAAAAAACAACTTTATTTGGGTTCAACTAGATGATTTCAGTTCAGAGCGCCAAGGCAGGCATGGCAGTGGGGTAGGCAGCAGGGACTGTGGCAAAGAACCCCACATCATGGCAGTCAGGGGGCGGAGAATGATTATTGGCACTGGAGGTCTTGTTAAACCTCCACAGGCCTGCCTCCAGTGGCCCACCTGTGTAAACTGGGTCCTCCCTTCAAAAGTCCATCACCTCTCAGGACAGTGCCACCAGCTGAGGACCAAACATCTGAACATAGAACCTTTGGGGGACACTTTAGATTCAAATCATAACACTGTTGATATCATGCCCATCTTTCAAGGCATATCCTACTTGCTCCATGAATCCTCCATGATGCCAGAAGTCAACTCACCTGCTCAGGCCACTTTGGTTTGCATATTCCTACATTCACTACTTATATAAAAGACACTCTCATAAGCCAAGCCCTGGGTTAGGTGCTGAAATAGGGAAATACATCAGGCATGGTCTCTGTTCTTAGAGGGGACCTCTGGTCTACCTGGGGAAATAGATGAGCAAATGTCATCTTCTGATAAGGCACATGAGAGACAGCATAACACAGGTGTTAAGGGCACTAAATCTTGTGATTCTGGTATTTGAATCCCACCTCTGCCATTCACAGGCTGTTACTTATGCTAGTTATTTTACCTCCCAGTGCCTCAGTGCCTTTACTTGTAAAATGGAAATAATAAGAAAGGCAATGTTGTAGGGTTGCTCTGTGAATCAGATGAGTTAGCTTACAGAAAGTGCTTAGGACAATCCGACACGTGGTGAATGACACATGTGGGGGTGGAGGTGTGGGTCAGGGATGGGGCACAGGTTTAGCATGTGTGAAGCCCTGGGTTTGATTTCCAGCATTGCAAAAATATGAAACAAAAAGATGATGCATGCTATTTATCATAATATACATTATGATAATATGAGGCACTGGGAGGTAAAATATACATTAGTTATTACAACAATTTCAAGGTGCTGTAGAAGTCAAAGAAGGAAAATGTCATAGGATAACATCTTGAAACATTAAGGAGTATAAGTAGAGGGAAGGCCTAAACAACAGTGCAGAGATAGAAGCGTAAGTAGAGTTTCTTTCTTATGATAATCTCAATACGTGCACCTCCCTGGTGACACTCAGCTCTCTGCATCTTCTTCTGCAATATCTTTGGACATAAAGATGAGGTTGAATGAGACTCTTAAACTTTGTCTTCATAATTCATGTCACATCATTTACTTGAAACTTTTCTCTGAGCCAATTCACTTTTTGTAACTTAAATTTCTTAAAAAAGAATCTTTTAACCACATCTGTAAATGATAAAACAAAACAAGCTGGGTGTCATGGTGCAGCCCTATAATTCCAGCGACTAAGGAGGCAAGTTTGAGGTCAGAAGCAGCCTGTATAACTTAGGAAGACCCGGTCTCAAGATAAAAAATTTTTAAAAGTGCTGGTGGTGTTGCTCAGTGGTGAAGTGCTTGTAAAGTATATGCAAGGCTGTATTCTGCCCCCGAGTACCCCCCCACTCCCCCACACACAGAGAAAAGGAAAAAACCAAAACAACCCAAAACCAAAACAAAACCAAAATGCCCCACAACTACAAAATTACAAAAAAAAAATGTAATGAAGATAGTGTAACTGAATTCCAGCTAGCCAAGGCTGTCTGACTCTTAAGGTCTGCTCTCTCCATACACTTATTATTAGTAGTAAGTGCAGGGAGGAGTTAATGATATATTGGCATAGACCTGAGACTTTCTCCTTTGGCATTGTTAGCAGGATTGAGAAAAAAGGAGAGCATTCTCTTCGGGTGCCCTGGACCTCCTAAACCATATCAGACACCATCAGAGAGGTGGACTCTCCCCATATTCCAAGGGAATGAATGTCAGATGGTGCAGCACAGTGCCCTTTTCTTTCAGAGATGGCTGTTCAGGGCCAGCTGGAATGTCCTCCCCAGTTGTCACCCACACCCCACTGCTGCTGAGTTACACCCTTGGGGAGGGAGGCTTCTGGGAAACACCTTTTGTTGCTTCCCTCTTCACTGTTTACCTGGGGATGCTTGCCATCCTGGGCTGCTGATCAATGAAGGATTAGATGAAAAACAACCCAAACCTGCTTGCTGTTAAATTATGCTATTTCAAGGGAAAGGTCCAACCCTGAAGTAAACCAGATTTCAAGCACGAATTTGAATGAATTCTGACAACATAATCCAGAGTGCAGGATTTGCCTCAGGCTATGGGTTTTTTTCTGTCAAATCCAGTAAGGATAGAAAGAGAGCTAGGCAGAGGAAGGTGTCTTTATTTTTGGGCCAAGGAGAGCTTATTATTGTAGTCACTACTGTTATTATGCACTAAGCTTCTTTGAGGGGAACAGAAAATGGAAATGAGAACTAACAAGAGCTCAGCTCTCTTTCTTCCTCTCTATCCTTTCTTTCCTCCCTTCTATGTTTCTGCAAGATCTGTATTTCAGGACAGTGTTTCCTTTCAACATCAGTTTATCTATTTCTGCCTAATCTACAACCCATCTCTACTTGGAATTATTTAACTTAAAAAAATTCATGTCCTTTGTTTACTTATATAAATTCGGTCTCATCCTGAAGCAAGGAAAAGTTTGATCATCTAGTTGTACATCCTACCCCTAAGGTACATAAAAAATTTTGGACATAAATCAATAAAAACTGAGCTCTAGCTACCTGCTAAAGCCACCTCATTGAGGACACTTGGTGGCACCTATGAGGTTTGCTAGGCAGAGGCTACAGAGGACTCCATGCTCCTTGCTGGCTGACCACACAGTGAGATCCCCTATAGACCAATGTTGCTTCTGGGCTGCCTCTGGAGAGTCTGATTTAGCAGGTCTGAGATTCTGCATTTCTAACAAGTTCCCCCAAGGGGACACCAGTGCTGCTGATCTAAGGTCCATGATTTAAGCAGGCCTGGGACCACAGCCATCAAAATCATGTGTAAATGTTTGTGAAAATGCAGATTCCTGAACACTACCCACCAGCCATGCATTCTTGGGAATCTGCCTTGTCCAGGAGCCCTCCAAGGTGGTACTGGACAACATCTTAGCACCTGGAATGCAGAGGTGAGGTATAGGAAGTGAGAGGATCTGCCATAAGGTTACTGCAAGGCAGGGACAACCTCTCCCTGTGACTTGGGCCCTAACCCTGGGTGCATCCTGAGCTTCTCTTTCCTTCCCATCACCATTCAGTATGCCAGCAAATCCTGTTGGCTCTTCCCTCCACACGGACTCAGACTATCCTTAAGACTAACAGAGCTGGGTGCTGTGGCACATGCCTGTAAACCCAGAGACTTGGGAAGTGGAGGCAGGAGGATCACAGGTTCAAGGCTAGACCCAGTGTCAAGATAAAACATAAAAAAAGGAGCTGGGGAGCAGCTTAGTGGCAGAACACGAGTAAAGTATGTATGAGGCCCTAATACCACAAAACAAACAAACAAACAAACAAACAAACCCAAAGCAAATCTGCAGGTGAGAAGGTAAATGAAACCAGATTGGTAAAACTTTGACAACTGTTAAAATTGTGAATTCAGTTTATTACTCACAATTTTTGTACATACTTGAATCTTTCCATAATAAAAGCTTTATTGTTAAGTCTTGGATCCAACAACTCTACTTCTTGGATTTACATTTTATTTATGAGACAGGGTCTTGCTGTGTAGTGCAGACTGCCCTGGAACTTGCAATATAGCTCAGGTTGTCTCAAACTCATTGATTTTCCTGCCTCAACCTCCCGATTATAGGCGTGTATCATTATACCCAGCTCTTAATCTACATTTTAAATAAGGAAAAATCTTTACAAATAAAAACATTCTTCAGATAACAGCCATGAAAAATTGGGGACACATTAAAGTCTCAAGAGGAAGATGATAAGCTATGGGATACCCCTTAGTGGAATTTTATATAATTAAAAGCATTTATTTAGGTTACGTACTATAGGAGAAGAACCCGGCAGCTCACTCCTAAAATAATCAGCCTTTGAAAACCCTATGAATAGCAGAGAAGCACTGACATAGTGTTGGGCCTAGCACAGTGTCTGGGAGTGTTTTGTTTTGTTGTACATAGGCTTGCTATGAGTTGCACAGGACTCAACAGCACCTAAAAACAACAAATGTACTAGCAGGGAAAATAATGACATACTAGTAAACCAAACCAAACAAAAAACCCTAGGACATTAAACTGTATATAGTGCATGATTAAAACTATACAAATATTCATATCTTCAAAAAAGACTGAGTTATAAAAATAATTTCATATATTCAGAATCCAACCATTTCTTATCCCCTTCAGTGCAACAGCCTTTTCTGCTTAGGAGGAGGGCACTTGATTCCGGTCCAGCCAGGAAACAGGCTCCCTGGTCTCTCACCTGCACCCCTGCCATAGCCCCACACCAGCCCCTGCTTTCACCCCTCCTCTCTCCAACTTCCTCTCCATGTGGCAGCTAGATGCATCTTTTAAGAATGAAGTCAGATCATGACACTCTTCTGCCCAGAATCTTACAAAGATGCTCATATCTCCAACTAAGAGCCAAATCTGGACCTTAGCACAGCTCTCCAGGCTGTGGGAGGGTCACCTTGTTGCTCTGATTTACTGCTCTATTCCGTGCCTCCCTCCTGCCACTCCAGCCACACTGATTCTTTGCTGCTCTTCAGGCAAACATGGCAGCCTCAGGGTCTTGGCACACGCTGTTTCACTGGCCTATGCACAACCTCCAGATATCTGAACAAGTATGCTCCTTCCCTCCCAAAGACAGCTCCTTTTACTCCCCTCTTCAATCTCATACCCTTTATTTTTCTTCACAGTGCTTATTAATATCTTCCACAGTACACTTGTTCATTATGCTTTCCACTCTCTAGAATGCAAATTCTTTGAGAACCAAGACTTTAAGTCTCTGCTGCATCCCTTGTACCTAGCACAGAGTCCAGCATATGGTGCACTAAAAATCTACCCAGGGGTGTTCCTTGGGTGACCTCCTCCTCCCAAAACCTGGCAGTGGCAAAGCCACAGCAAGTGCACAGCAGAAACCAAGGTGGCCAATTATTTTTCCAGAGAGTCTTCCACAGCATGTGGAATAAAGTGCACCCTGTGAGCTGCTGGTAGCAGAGCTTTGGGAGGCCCAATCCTGGCTTACCACCACCAGCTGCAAAGCCCTGAGGAAAACAGATGAATTCTCTGAGCATTCTTCCTGATGTAGAAAAAGGACAATTACAGTTCCTTCTTCCCAGGGCTGGGGTGGGGACTAACCAAGAGGATGCCCATAAAGCACTAGCAAGCAGTGCCTGGCATGAGGAGGTGTGCAATGAGGAGCCATTCAATGAATCAATATCCTTATAAGTGCCTTTGTCTCTTCCAAATTTACAATGTGCTCTTATATGTATGCTTTAACTGATTCAGGTCTTTCAACAAACCACTGGTTTTATCACTGTTTTATAGGGGAGGAAACTGGGTCAAAGGGGAAAGTGCTTGCCCATGTCATGGCTGAATCTGATCAGAGTTCTCATGCCCTCTCCCTCAGAGTATGGTGCCAATCAAGATGGTGTGGAAGGCCCACCAGAGCCCCAGCCTCTATAGCCTGGCCTACTGTAAGCTATGTAGGGTAAATAAATTCAGAAGTGAACTGTCCAATGCCATGCTCACAATCTCACACAGGCAGCAAGTGCACGGGCACACTTATCTGTGGCCCTTCCCCTGGGTGAGGCTTGAGAGCAAGTCTGGGTAAATAAGCCACCTCTACCTCTGAAGATTAAAATACTGCATTGTTTTCCCAAGAGGGAAAACTACAAAAGCACTTTCTGTACAGGGCAGCAGCTCTACGCAGCAGATGCCAGCTTTGGTGTTGGAGATCCTCCTGTGACCTCTGACCTCTAGGCCAGTCTGCCTCTCAGAACAAAGCATTTCCTTCCAAAGGTTATCAAGGAAGAAACCCCTGCACGGAGCTTGGAGCTGCTATCTGTCCAGGATCAAATGCCACAGGAAGCGGCAGGGCAGGAAAGAGATTGTCAGGTGTTAGATGTGGGATTTTAGAACAATACAGTAAAAAAATCACAGGTTCTCAGGGGTCTTGGATTATGCGCACTGTAGCCTGAGAAACAAAAGTCCTTATGACTGTAACACCTAACCCCTCATGGCACTGGCAGACATTACACTGGACAGGAAGGGGCAATGGCTACTTCCAAACTGGAATCTCGGGTAGCTTCTGAGTCCTGGGCATCTTCTATGGGGCAGAGGCTTGGCAGTCATTCCCTGGTGAATAGCTGGTGTGAGGGCTACACCTGCAAGACAAAGACTGGGCAAAGAACAGACTCTGGATATCAACCTAACAGCAAAATGCTACACACAGGCCCTTGGAGAGGGCAGCCTTTGGAACATCTTGCCAGGCCAATAAGCCCTGATCCTCTCAACGATGCAGGCTGAGGCCCCAGTAGTCCCAGCTTTATGGCATCCAACTACCAAAAGGCTCTGAGAGCAATACCATGATCATCTGGTTTGATGGCATGTGTACTGTGCTGGGAACAGGCTGTGTGAGTGGCACTTAGCTCTGTTAGAGCACTACATACCCCCATGACCAAGGGCTCCCCTTTGCATAGTGTTTACGATGGAGATTATTTATTCCCCAAACACTAGAAATGGCCTAGGACATAGGAGATGACAATGGCTTTGGCCAGGCAGTGGGGATGGTCTGAGGTCCACTTTGGGGACATCTGGAAAAGCAGCCTATAGGTCCACCATAGCCCTGGCTTTATTCACATTCAGTTAAGGTCACTTTAGATTTCTATGCTAATAGACTTCACTGATTTTTAAAATTGAGGGAGAGTTTTCAGGTAGTCATGATCTTGTATCAAAACTATAAAAATCTCTCTGGAGAGAGTTCAACATCCCAGGCTGCTCAGAGCAGTGCAGACCAAAGGACAGAGGCTGGACTGCACGGCCAATGTGCAAAATCCCCACGAGAAAGGGTGGGAAGCCCATGGAATGGGGCAGGGCCTGGCAGCCCCTGCCCTGGGATGGGGCATCTCCCTCCTCCGAGACACCTCTGGTACTGTTCTCCACCTCTGGCAGGTGAGCAGGGAGCTTGCAGTCCTGGGAGCACCTCTGGCTGCCAGATCTAGCTGGGAGCCCAGCTTAGACTGGTGACAGGCTCTCACCAGGATCAGAACTCGTCCCGCAGCTGAGGGGGACTGTCCATGCCGAAGAAAGAGGACGGCCTCCCCTGGAAGTCCCGCTCCCGCTTCACGAAGGCAGTGAAGGAAGAGACACAATTGCCGATAAAGTGGTCTGCTTGGCCGAGGATGTACAGGTCGATCTGGGCCACCTCAGGCTTCAGGCTTACCACCTTCACCTGAAGGAGGAAAGGGGCAATGTCAGCTGGGTGGCTATAGGCCAAGGTCAGTTAGGCCAAGGCTTGCAGGCCACACTCTCAACTTTCCTCCCTGGGCTGAGGTTACAGGAAAAGGAAGAGTGAAGGGGATGAAGACGTGGAGTCAGAAAGAAGTGTGCCAGCTGCGCCTATGCCCACCCTGCACCCTTCCTTCCAATCTCAGCTCTAAAAGCACCTTTCTGCGCCTTTACCCGTGTCATCCCCTCAGCTGGAAGAGCCTTTACTCCACCCATTAAAATCTCCACTAGGGCTGGAGGTGTAGCCCAGCGTAGAGTGTGAAACTTGGCATGCACCAGGCCCTGGGTTTCATCCCCAGCACGAACTGCCCCCTGAGCAGACTCTCATCACTCAGCTCACATACTGCCTTTTTCAAACGCTCTAGCCTGCTGGGCTTCCCCCACCAAACTTGAGATGGTGCATACCCCCTAGTCTTGCTGCCCAGATGTTACCCTCTCCATGCCCCCACCCCAAGCCCGAAGTCCCATCCAATCTACCCCTGTAATCCTTGCTAAGTTGCACCTCTCCTGGGAGGGACTGCCACCCTGGGCCCAGCCACTATCTCCTTTCTGACTGACTTCAACCACCTTTTCACTGTCCCTCACCACCTCTCCTGGTATGCCCACCACAGAACAGCCAGAAGAATCTTTTTTTTTTTTTTTGGCACTGTGGGGGGCAGTTTGAACCCAGGGCTTTGCACATGCTAGGCATGTGCTCCACCACTTAGCTGCACCACAAACCTCATTTTTATTTTTGAGACAAGGTCTTGTTAAATTGTGCAGGTTGCCTCTGGCCTTGAACTCACAATCCTCCCGCCTCAGTGACCCAAGTTGCTAGGATTACAGGAATGTGCCATGGCACCTGGCTTTAGAGGAATCTTTTGAAACAACTTTCCCCTGTCCTTCCTGTCCCCCAACCTGAATACCCTTTGGTGATGCCCTATTGCCCTTCAGATAAAGATCATGAATCATCAATGTGCTCAACAAGGACCTGTTCATGCTGGCTCTCCTATCTCTCATTGCTTCCCGAGCTCCAGCCAGGTTCCCTCTTTCCCCTCTTCAGGATCTTTGCACATGCTGCTCCTGTCTCTTTACCTGGCTAACTCCTACTTGCCCTTCACTTCTCAGCTCACGTGGCACCTCTGTGGGGAAGGCCTCCCTGGCCCCAGCCTGTGGTGGGGCCCTCACTCTGCACTCTCTGAGCCCCACTGCTGTATTTGTTGCAAACATCTCAGTTTGAAGTTTTCACTCCTTAGTAATTCTCTGATTAATATCATGTCCTGCACCTGGGTGGGGCTAATGCTGTGTTGTCTTGTTCTTCATTGCTGTGCTGGCCAGGTCCGGCTCATAGCCTGCCTCAACAAATACTTGCTGACTCAACAAGCAACTGAACAAACCCTGTCCCCCACCTGCCCACCTGCAAGGTCTCTTCCCAGGTCTAGACTGTGAGCCCTTGAGGGTAGGACCACATCTTATGCCTCAGTGTCCCTGCCTGAGCAGTAGCCCAGCTTAATGGAGGAGCAAGGCTTTGCTCTGAATGACTGTAGGGCCTAAGCCCTCAGAGAAGGGTGAGAAGACTGGCTCAGGAACAGGAAATAGAAAATAGCAAGAGGCTCAAGGTGTAACAACACATCAACTCTAAAGCTCACAAAAAAACTCCCTGGGACTCTCCAAATGCTTCAGCTTCACACAGAGGTGAGGGGGGTATTGGCAGAGCTGGCTGAAAGTACTTTGCTGTTCCACTGAGACTTCTGATGTAACAAAAACCATCACCTTACTATTTGGATTGTAGCAAAGACAATAACCAATTTAATCATGGCCAAAATCCCCCAAACAATTCCACCCACACTCTGAAATTTACTCACTCGGTGTCATGCCCACTATATTTACCTCTATAATCTCTTGGGTAAATTCTGTCCCTTCTTGGGACTTCTGGATTCCTCAGCTACAACATGAAGGAGTAGGGTGAGAGGATGCCTGAGGTCTCCTAGATGGTTTTCTATCTAGGAAATGAGTGGCAGGAGACCAAACTTCCCATCCATGGGTGGGGTAGTAAAAGAGAAAAAGGTGCCCTGTGACATAAAGCCAATGGCCCCCAATGTCTTCCTCAAGATTTGCCCAGAATTTATGGTTCTCATTCATTCAACAGTCTTATTGCTTACTATTAATTCAGTCATGGTATTGATACATACTTACTCCTTGTCTCTTCTTCACTGACAGGGTAAGCATCTACCAGGCACATTCTGCTATTTCTGCATGTCCTTTCTTAAATATTTCTTCATGGCTTCCTTAAGCACACTCACTAAACACAACAGATCTTTCTCTTTATTCATCAACTACCTATTTCCACTATTAATCATAGCTAACTTTATTGAGCATATAAATTTACTCTATAATGGGAACTGTTTTATTTTTAAAAAAATTTTATTTGCAGGATTTAGGGGTTGAACCCAGGGCTTCACACATGCTTTGCAAGCACTTACCATTGAGCTGTACCCTCAGCCCATTTTTTATCTTGAGATAAGGTCTTGCTAAGTTACTCAGACTGCCTCTGGCCTTGAACCTGCAATCCTCTTGCCTCTGCCTCCTGAGTTGCTAGGATTAGAAGCATGTGCCATCATGCCCAGTTTCTGTTTTAATTTCTTTATATATGCATAATCTTTACAATCGCCCTATGAGACAGATACTATTCAGTCCCACTTTACAGATGAAGAAACAGAAAGAGAACACAGAGGGGTCAAATAACTTTTGCAAGGCTGCATAGAGAGTATCATTCAAGTTCTCTAGTTTGAGTACATGCTCTTCACCCCTTTGCTATACTGGATCCCATCTTAGGGGCCCACTCTCAGTCTTTATTCAACAGACCGACTACATTGTGTGTTAGGCACTTCCTAGATACTGGTGGTAGCAAGGCAGGTCTCAGCCCCTAGAAGTCAAAGCACTAGGACAGACCTGAGGGAATATAAGAGCAGGTTAGCCTTGGATCTTACCTTTGAGAAGCCTACACTTCTGGGAAGAAATAAGACGTATGTCTACACTAGTCTCAGACAATCCAGAGAGTGCCTCAAGAGAAGAGAGAAAGTGCCACAGAGCTCCTAGAAGGGACACGTGAGCTACTGGAGTAGAGGGCAGACTGAAGAAAATGTGCAGAGATGTCTGAGCTGGGGAGGGAAGGAACTGGAGAGGAATGTGGGGCCAGGCCAAAGGCTGGTACAGGGAGATATGAAGCACATAGCAGGAGCAGCTGGCCGACTTTTGCACCCTCCTCATACTCCCTCCAGGCCCCTGTATACCTTCTTTTTGAAGAGCTGCTGGATCTCAGGCACATAGCTCTCAGAATCTGTGGCAATGTAGACAGACTGGGCATGCAGTGCCTTCACCCAGAGCTTCACAGCCCGCTGGATTTCCTTCAGGTCAGGGAGGCACATTGTCATGGTGAGGGGGATTGCTGTGCTACGGCTATAGCCCACACACTGTGGGGAGGCCATGAAGTGGGAGCCTGCGGTCCCTTCCTTCAGCATGGTGCAGGCATTCTTCTATAGGGAGGGGCGGGGAGAAGGTTAGAGTTAGAGGAGTAATTGCCCTGGACTTCAGAAGCAAGATGGTAAATGGGAAAACACAGGCTGTACAGGAGGGGCCCAATTACTTTTTTTTTTTTTTTTTGGTGCTGGGTATTAAACCCAGGGCCTCATGCATGGTAAGCATGTGCACTACCACTGAACCACACCCTAGCCCCTCAGTTATATTTTTTTAAAAAGCACTAAGGGAAGATGGAAATGCATCAAATTAGTAACAGTAACAGGGATATTGGCTTTGCAAAACCATTTTTTTCCTGGTCTCACTGCATTATCTGAGACTTCCAGTAGAATTATGAACAGCAGGGGTGATAAGGGGAAGGCTTATCTGATTCCTGACTTCAGTGGAAACACTTCTGATAGCTCCCCATGAGGTATGATGTTTGCTGTGGGCTCTAGAGATAGGCTTTATCAAGTTAAGGTGGGTCCACTCTATTCTTGGCTCATTATGAGTTTTCATAAATGGGTGTTGACTTTTATCAAATGCTTTCTTATCCTCTATTGATGTGATCATATGGTTTGTCTTCTCTGGGTGTTAATACCATGAATTTCACTGCATTCCTGGGATAGATTTTACTTGTTTGAACTGTATACTCTTTAGTTCATTATTGGATTTTATTTGCTATTATTGTATTTAGGATCTGTGCATCTATTTTTGTTAGTGAGAGTGGCTACAATTTTCAGTTGACTTTTTCTGTGTTTGGGATGAGTGTTATGCTAGCTTTATTTAAAAAAAATAGCATCTTATAACTTTTTATGTTCCAGGAAAGTGTAGACAGGAGCTATTCTTTGAATGTTTGGCTGAACCCACTCATAAAATATTCTGGGCTTTGCTCCTTTTCCTTGTAGGAGGGGGAAGGGGAAGCCTAGAGAGTAACTATGAGATTATTTCATCAATTAGCCAGGTGAGATGGCACATGCCTGTAATCCCAATGACTTGGGAGGTGGAGACAAGAAGATGGCAAGTCCGAGGACAGAGGCAGCCTGCACAACTTAGCAAGACCCTGACTCAAAAAATTTAAAATGGGCTGAGATTGCAGCCCAGTGGTAGAGCACTTGCAAAAGTATGTGCAAGACTGTGGATTCAACCCCCAAGTACTGGGAAAAAAAATTACTTCATCAACTGATGAATGAATTTTAATCTATTTTCTGTAGGTTTCAGTAGTTTTCAATTTTCAACAATGAACATTTCTAATATATCTATATATCTCCTTATGTGAATTAAGGAGACTGTCTATATTGGTTCTGTTGTTTACATAAAACAATAACCTGATGAGGTTTCTGCACATTCAAGCAGCCTCCAAATTCTGGGAGGATGACATCTTCATTTCTCAGGAGCCATCCAATCTCCATAGTTTGTTTTTCAAGGTGTCTACTAGCTAACCACTGAGCCAGGACAGAGGACTCCTAGGCTATGGGCTTCTCTCTAGATTGCTGTCTGGTCTGAGTGCTATCTTAATACCTCAGGTTATCCATCTACAAAATGAAAATCTAGAGGGCAGCTCTTAATATGAGAGCTGGCCAGCAAGCACTCTAGAGTCACACTTCTGACACATGCTGTGATGGAGCATGAGACACAGTCCCACAGCCCCAGCTGAGTGAGCTCTCTGCCAGGCTGGGACTTGGGGCCAATCCCCACAAGCATAAGCTCTGCTCAACCAGAGGAAGGAAGGGGAAGTTACCCAGTCAGAGCCAATGCGCAGATGAATGCCCACATAGGGCCGGATGAGGTGGGCACGGATCTGGGCTTCTCCCATTGTCACCATCTCGTCTGACCACACTATGTACTTCTGGAGCGACCTGTGTTCCTCCAAAACAGGGAATTGGGCTGGGGCCCCTGGCAGGGCGAGCACTGGATGTTCCTTTGGAGAAAATCTAGGTATAAGATGGAATGAAGGGAAATCAGAAGATGCACAGAGAGCCCTGGCTGCCCGCCCACTCCGGAAAAAGGATGGCATTGCACCATGCCCCAGAGACCCTGTGGAGGGGCCCCTGTAACATGCAAGAAGCATAAGAGGTTGTGAAATCCCAACGGGCTGATAAGAAGCTTTGGTGGCAGCAACAGACACAATATGCAATATTGTCCTGTCGCACGGAATTTACAAGCCTCTTTGCTTGTTTAACAATTAAAAAGTTACAGTAGAGAATTTCAACCTTTTATATGTCGTACTGGCTTCCAATCTGTGGTGCAGTAATTCACTCCAGGGTGGAGTGTCTGGACCAAGCCTTTGCCCTTTTACCTACATGGCGGGACCGAGACGTGCAGCTGCAATGGTTGGGTCCCACTCACAGCGACTATGCACAAGACATCAGATCATTATTCAACACTTATCAAATACTACTGATTGCCTCATACGTGCCAGGACCCAGATAGAATGAGACTGGCATGGTCCCTGCCCTCATGGGATGTACTAACGCTCTGCGGATGCCTCCATCATACTTTCTCCTTACCTCTACTTTTTATGTTTTTTTAAAAAGGTGTTGGGGATGAAACCCAGAGGTTTGTGCATGCTAAGCAAGCACTGTACTGCTGAGCTACACCCCTAGCCCCTTCATCTATCCTTTCAAGATTCTCTTTCTCCATTTGTACTACATGTGTTTTGCAGTTATTTCACAGCTGGACCCAGGCTCTGGCAGCAATGCCTGCAGTATGCCTAGAACAGTGCTTGGCACATGTGAGAGCTCAGTAAATGTTTGTTGACCAAATGAAAGAGTGGCAACCTGTGTTCCCTCTGCAGCTAAACCCAAACTCCATTCCCAGAAATGAAGCATCTTGCTATTTCATAAACTCATAATGCACTTTCAAACTCTAGGCCTCTACATACTTCTTCCTTCCACTTAGAATACCTGCCCTTACCAGCCAAAATCCTTTTCTAAACATTATGAAATAGGAACAGCCACTCTGGAAAATAGTTTGGCAGTTACTTCCTTATAAAACTAGACATGCAATTACCAGATGACCCAGAAATGGCACCCTTGGGCATTTATCCCAGGGAAATGAAAGCTTATATTCACACACAAACCTGTACGCTAATGTTCATAGCAGCTTTATTCATAATAGTCCTAAACTGGAAACAACCCAGATGTCACTCAACAAGTAAATGGTGCAACAAGATGTGGTAAATCCATATCATTTATTTTATTATTTTGTTTGTTTGTTTTGTTTTGTTTGGCTCTTTGTTGTTTTGAGACAGGGTCTTGCTTTGTAACCCAAGCTGGCCTCAAACTTACATCAATTCTCCTGCCTCAGCCTCCCAAGTACTGGGATTATAGATGTGCCACATCTGGCTTCATATCGTGGAATACTACTGTAATAAATAAAAAGGAATAAACTATTAACACTGGCAACAACTTGGATGGCTCTCAAAGGAATTATCCCAAGCGAAAAAAGCCAGTACCAAGAGGTTACATACTATATCATTCCATTTATACAGTAATAAAATGGTGAAATGGAGAAGAGAACAAAGGTGGAGAAGAGATTAGTGCCTGCCAGAGGTTAGGGATGATGTGTGTTTCAGAAGGTGTGGTTATAAACTGGCCACACAAGGATCCTTAGGATGATAGAATCATTCAGTATCTTAATTATAGTCGGTATGAAAACCTACACACATGATAAAATAGATAAACAGGAAATCTGAATAAGATAGGTGATTGTACCAGTGCCAATTATACTCATTGTGATACTGTATTATAATTTTGCAAAATGTAACCACTGGGGGAAACTGGGTAAAGTGCCATAATATTTTTAGAATGAATGAGTGAGTGGGATTTAGGGAGCTCATGAGAAAGACCAGGTCAGGTTTTCAGGGATTAGAGGAGGAAAAAACTGGTATTACCTGACCACCTACTATGGGTCAGACCCTCAGCCAAGCTCCTTTCAGATGTCAACTCAAAGGACTCTGAAAAGAAAGTAAGAGTTTTCTGATCTCTCAGGGGCTGTAACATTAGGAAAAAATCAGGATTTGTGTCCTCCCTGATCCCTTGTGAAGAACTTGTGGCAGGATTTATGGTGAATTCCAGATTTGGAATGTCTGATCCTGCTCCCTAGACCTGGACCAGCACACAGCTGTCCTAGTGGGACAACATCAGCTCCAATCCAACAAGCAGGCAGAGGGCAAGACTACACTGCTTGTTTGCTCTTAGGGAGGTCAGACAGCGTTGTCTGGAAAGAAAGCTGGGAGTGGGGGTCTTGGTTGCAAAGAAAACTTGACCAGCTCCACCTGCTCCCTGACTGTTTACCCCAGGTCAGTCCTTAGCCTGGTTACTATGCTGCTAAGCAGGGCTGGCTTTCTTGCTGATGGGCCCAGTGAACCTCTGGGGTTCATCACGTCACCCACACTGTTGAGGTCCTCAGTGTACATGTGGGATTAGTGGATGAACACCATGCTGAGGGATCAGGGACAAATGAGGCAGGGCCGTGCTCTTGATGTCCCTCTAGCTACTTGCACGGAAGCTTCAGTTCTCAGTTTGGATTCAGCCCTGCTGATTACACATCACCTGTTTATGTCCTCTCAGGGAGGCCGCAGCCTGGAAGAGTGGCAAACCAGGTGTTATAGTTTGGATATGAAATGTCTCCCAAAGGCTCATGTGTTGAAGGCTTGGTCCCCAGTCCAGCAGTGTTCAGAGGCGTCTGATCATGAGGGCTCTGCCCTCATCTCAACAAGTGGACCCTCAGGAGGTAGTGGAAACTGTAGGAGTTGGGGCCTAGTCAATGGAAGGAAGTCACTGGGGGTGTACCCCTGAAGGGTGTATCTTGTCCCTGGTCCCTTTTCCTCATTCTCTCTCTCTCCCCGATTCTTCCTCCCTCCTGTCCACCAGGACATGAGCTGGTTTGCCCTACCACACGCATCCCACCATGATGTTCTGCTGCACAAATGACCATGGACTGAAACCTCTGAAACCATAACCTAATCTTTCCTCCTTGAAGTTGATTGTCTCAGGCATTTTGTCATGGCAACAAAAGGCTGACTGACTACACCATGTACTAAAATATCTACTATCTTTATACATGAGAATGGTTCAACATGATGGCCTAGAGCCTTCTAACAGTGAATGTGCAATAAATATCTACTTGAACATGGTATTCATAGAATCAGCAGAGCTGGGAGGATCCTCAAAAATCACTTTTTGGGGAAGAAATACTTCCTGCCTCTTTCTCCTAGAACCCAATTTTCAGCTGGATACGTAACAGCCCAAAATGTCTTTAAATAAAGACATTTCTCTCTATCTTTTGCAGCTAGGTTGGGCTTATGTGCCTTAGCACTAGTTAATGAGAAGAACTATAGGCAATAAGCAAAGAATTATAATGGATTTTTAGGGGAAACTTTTTGTTTTTAACTAGGTCCTTGCACATTATGAGAACATGCTCCACCACTTAAACCCTTTTCAATATTTTTTTTTTTATTTTAAGACAGGGTCTCACTAAGTTACATAGGCTACCTATGGCCGCAAACTCATGATCCTCTTGCCTCAGCCTCCCGAGAGGCTGGGACTACAGGTGTGCACCATGGCATCTGGCAGAAAGCTCCTTCAAAAGGCAAGGATGGCTGTGCACACTGCAGACACATGTAGCCCAGCTACTTGGGAAGTTTAGATGGGAGGACTGATTGAGCTTGGTAGTTCAAGGCCAGCCTGGGCAACATAGAAAGATTCTGTCTCTTTAAAAAATGAAAAAACAAAAAACAACAACAACAAAAAAGTGAAGATATGCCCTTGGTCTGTCCCTTTTGTCCTCTGAGTTGCCTATGATGGCTGGAGCTTCATCTGTTGTCTTGTCCCAGGAAGTGACACTGAAAATGGCAGATGAAGTTCTGGCCATCACAGGCAACTCAAACAACAAAAGGGTCATTGTGAAGGTTCCATCCGGTCCTGGACTGCATACTACAGTATTTTTACTTAAGAAAGCAATAATCTCAAGCCAGGCATGGTGGTGCATGCCTGTAATTCCCACATTTGGGAGGCTGAAGCAGGAGTTCAAAGCTATCCTGGTATATATAAGGAGTTCCAGGACAGCCTGGGCTATCCAATATGACTGTCTCAAAAAACCAACCAACCAACCAACTAAAGAAATAAAGAAAAGAAAAGAAAATAAGGAAAAAGAAATGATAATCTCTGTGTTGTTAATCTGCTGTTATTTTGGGCTTTTTGGTAAGCCTAGACCTGCAACCTACAAAGTTCTTTTATCTTACTTGGAGCCCTGATATATATATAAGGGTTATTGGTTGAAGGTGGTGGAAAGGAGGAACTGGGCCTTTCCCACCTGGTCCCCCATTACTACCTCCCACAAAGGCCCTACAGGCACTTCTTAAGAACTCTGAGGACAGTTTGAAAACACTGACTTTACTCAGTGGAGACTGATCTTGCTCAGTCTCTTCCTTTTACAGATGAAGTGCTGAGGCCAGAGAAGAATAACAGCTGCCTAGGCATACAGGGAGCCCAGAAAGAGTGGCACTCTCCAATCCATTCTGCCCTTCACCCCACCCTCTGCCCCCAAGGATAATTTTCTATAGCAAGCAAGTGTGTGCTATTTTAGAGAATGTTTAAAATGGGGCTGAGATCTATTTCAGTGGTAGAACACTTGCCTAGCATGCATGATGTCATGGGTCCTATCCTCAGCACTGCAAAAAAAAAAAAAAAAGTTTAAAATAATACATATACTCACACTCACTTGTACTAATCATTCACAGGCTTTTTTTTTGTTTTTGTTCTTTTTTTGGGGCAGTACTTGGGGGTTAAAACCAGGGCCTTGCACATACATTGCAAGTACGCGATCACTGGGCTGCATCTCTAGCCCATTTTTTATTTTGAATCAAGGTCTTGCTACGTTATGCAGGCTAACTCTGGCCTCAAACTCATAATCCTCCCACCTCTGCCTCCCTAGTTTTTGGGATTAAAGGCATGTGCCACTGTGCCCCCGACCCATAAGTTTAATAGATTGCCTTATCAGCACCTACAAAGCCCTGGCTAGTCCAATCCCTGTTCACCCCTCTGATCTCCTTTCCTGAGTGGCAGATTAAAGAAAGCCATCAAAGCTGGGCCTCGTGGCTGAGACAGAAGGATCACTTGAGTTCCTGAATTGGGGACCAGCCTGGACAACACATCTCAAAGCCAAACAACACACAACAAAAGAGGGCCATCAGGTCTTTGATTCTCCTTCTATGTTCCTTCCCAATAGCATTTGTGAGAAGTGACACCGTTCCAGTTTTTGGCAATGGCTCCCAATCATTAGACCCAAGTGGAGGTGAATGAGGAGAACCTGGTGGCAAGTGATCAAATGGGAGAGTCCTATCTGAGATCAACCATGAGGGAGATAAGAATTTGCCAGACTGAGTTTCCTAAGTGACTTTGGCACCAGTTTTGAAGAGAAGGACTGGAACAGCTTGGGTAGCTGTTCACATCACAGCTACTTAATCCTTAGTGCTTAAGAATGGGTCTTTTCTAATTAGCTTGTCTGGTTCAAATCCCAGCTTCATGACCTTGGACAAGCAACTTCACTCCTCTCTGCTTCTACTTCTTCACGTATAAAGCACAATGATAACACCTATTCCACAGACTCATGGAAAGATAAAAAATGAGGCAGTATTTGTGGAGACTTAGAACAGTATCTGGCACATTATATACATGAAATAAATATTATTATTATTATTGTTATTAGTAGTAGTAGTAATAGTAATACTGGGGGTTGACCCAGGGCCTCACACATGCTTTGCAAGTGCTCTACCACTGAGTTGCATCCTCAGCCCAATTTTTAAATTTTTTTTATTTCAAGACAGGGTCTCAGTAAGTTACACAGGCTGGTTCTGGCCTTGAACTTGTAATCTTCTTGCCTCTGTCTCCCAAGTTGCTGGGAATACAGGCATGCACTATTTTGCCCAGCATCACTTTTATTTATTAAAGATTCACATACAGATCCAAATTAGCCATGCAACTGCTTAATGACCTTGGGCAAGTTTAACTTCACTGAGCTCTGCTTCCTCACTTATATAATGGAAACTGAGGGCTGGGGTATAGCTCAGTGGTAGCATGCCTGGCTAGCATGGGTGAGGCTCTGGGTTCTATCCCCAGCACAAGAAGGACAGAAAGACAGAAAGACAGAAAGAAAGAAAGACTAAAGGGAAGGAAGGAAGGGAGGTAATAATAGCCATCCCTACGCTTAAGTAAAACAAAGCATATGAGTAATAGTGACAGCTGATTTTCGTTGGCCACTTACTATGTGCCATGTACTTTATTATGGGCTAGGAGGCAGACAGCACTAGTGCTCTTTCCATTAAACCAAGGAGGAAACTGGGGCCAGCGAGCTAGAGTGTTGTTCAGAGTTCCCTGAGAAAGAGGAACGGCTGGGTCAGAGCTCAGGCCTATGCTCATTTCTTTACATCAGTCTATCTAAATCAGCCTACTAAATGCCAAGTGCTGTGACCACACCTGAATTTATATGCTCCTCCTAACCCAGTATGGCTTTTATTTTTTTTCCCAGTGCTGGGGATAAAATCTGGGGCCTTGAACCCTCTAGGTAAGCACTCTAACACTGAGCTACACCTCAGTCCCTAGTTTGACATGTAAAGCCAGGCTTTCTTGCCATGCTACAGAATCAATGGTAAATATGCCATGTGAGTTATCATTCTGTGTAGTCAGTAGATCCCTGAAAACCAGAGCTGGGTCTTTCTCATTTTTATATATAACCTTTGGCCTCTGAGTATTGTGCCTCACACATGACAGACACTCTATAAGTATTTCACAGCCTGTGCCTATGCCCTGCTAACCTATTTTTCAATAAGGCCTACTGGCACACAATTAATACAGCATGGCCAGTAATTATGAGGTGACATCACTTCTCAGTCTGCACCTGAGCTGCTCTCTAGGTGCTGCTTCTAATTTTCACCTTGTGAAGAGGAAGGCAATAGGGGAGTGATTCTCACGCTTAGAGGAGGAAATTGAGATGCATGTGACCATACAATGTTCTTTTTATGACATCCCTTATCAGCCGAGACACTCTTGCCCAACCTTGTGCCAGGTCAATGTCCTACCGTGTCAGGTACTGAGATGGGAACAGATCACATGGGATCCCAAGTTCAACAGACAAAGCACCTGCACCTTTGGTCTGATACATCAGGGTGGGGTATAGGGGGAGAGAGCCAGGAAGGTGCGAGAAGACGAATGCCATGTTCCTCCCTGAACCCAGCATTACTCCCCACCTCCAAGTACCTCTGAATCCATTGTTCTTTGTAGGAAGCGCTGAAGGAAATGCCTGCAAAGAGCTCTGACTTATTGAAACTCACATGAAACTGGTCCCAGAATGGACCAAACGGGTTTCCTTCCTGCAGAAAGAGAGTGATAGAAAGCTTAGTGAGGGGGAATGAAAGCCATCTGGGAATACAGCCAAGGAACTGCTGGTGGGGGAATGCTAAGTGGCATGACTCCAGCTCAAACACTCTCATAGGATGGCTCCCTTGACTGCGGGCTGAGGAGGGGCTCAGCTTCTACTCTGGCTTCTAGCAAAATATGTTTGCCAGTGTCTGAAGGAGTCTCTCTCACTCACAAGCCACATCCCATTGGTGGGGTCCTTGGGAGGAGTGGACCTTGGGTTGGAACCATGGACTACAACTTTAAGAGACTGTCAAGTCTAGCTAATACAACACCCTCATTTTCAAGGTAGAAATGAGGGCTCTTAGAGGTTAAGATACATGCAGAAGTTCACACAGCAGGTAAAGGAAGTATGGGGGTTGCAAGCTCGGCCTCCCTTCTCAAATTTACTGCTTTTCCAATCACTCTCTGCAAACTGCAGCATACACATGGAAAGACATATCTGGGGAGTGTTTTATTTCCAAAGTGCCAGAAATTTGCAAATTTCTATGAATAAAATATGATAGCTTCTCATCTACCTGCTGAGGCAGGAAAGTGTTCAAGTTAAGAAGGTAGACAATGGAGTCAAAGTACCTAGGGTTGAATCCCAGCTCTGCCACATTTGCTTTGTGACCCAGGACAAATTTTTTAACCTTTCTGACATACTTAGTGTTCTCTCTATATAATGGAGACATTATTAGTACTGTCTTCATGGAGCAATTTGAGGACTACATGAATTAATGTGCTTAAAGCTCTTGGTATGGTACCTGACAGGTAGGACTCTATGTCAGCTTCAGTTATTATTACTGATGAGGCAGTTAATAGGTTACAAGCACTCCTACACCTAGTCTTCATGACTCTCCATGAGCTGGATGGCGCAGGGACTGGCATCTCTATTTTGACAGTAGAAATGAAAGCTCAGAAAAGCAAAGCCATTTGGGGGTAGTGGCTCATTCCTATAATCCCAGCAACTTGGGAGGCAGAGGCAGGAGGATCATAGTCCAAGGACAGAGGCAGCCTGGGTAACTTAGCTAGACTCTATCTCAAGATTAAAAAAAAATAAAAAATATAAAAAATGGGCTGGATGTGCAGCCCAGTGGTACAGCACTTGTAAAGTATATGTGAGGCCCTGGGTTCAACCCCCAAGTACTGCAGAAAAAAAGAAAAGAAAGGCCTTCACACGGTAACACTGTTAACTAATGTCAGAAATGGACTCAAATCTTAATCAAGCCAGGCAAAGTGGTATACATCGAAATGCCAGCCCTCAGGAGGCTTAGGCAAGAGGATTGCCACAAGTATGAGGTCAGCCTGGGCTACATAGTGAGTTCCACACCAGCCAGGAGATATAGTGAGACTTTGTCTCAAAACAAACAAACAAAATGAAACAAAATAAAACCAAAAAAATCTTCACCTAAGCATCTCTGCCTGCAGCCAATACCACTCTGGCATCCGATCCAGTTAGATCTTAGAAGCTAAGCAGGGTCAGGCCTAGTTCTTAGACGGGAGACCACCTGGGAATATCAAGTGCTGCAGGCTCGGGAGAAGGACCTGGCAACCCACTCCCAAAAAACAATCAGTCATTGAAAGCCCCATGAATAGTAGAGAAGCACTAACAATTCTATTTCACCTGTTGTACATAGGATTGCTATGAGTCAGACACCAACTGTACAACACCTAACAACAATAACAACAAGAATCTCTGGCACTCTCTGCCACATACTGTTATCATAGTCTCAGGGGCTTAGAGGACACAGAATAGGCAGAAAGTGCTCCTAGACCTACAAGACCTACCTTCATGGGGCATGTCTTCTTATCAGGGCTTCTCTGCGCTGCCACCTCAAAGCAGTATGCAACTCGCTTCTCTGGGGGCCAGTGGGTGGGTGCCAGCTTCTCCATGAAGTCCTCCAGGCTGATAACCCGATGGTAGGCTTGGAGGGGCTCCAGCTTGAAGTACGTCTGATAGGATACATGGAGCTACAGGAAATTGGGGAAAAGGAGGGGCAGAGGCCCCTCCACAGTGTTTCAGCTTTAGAGACATTTATTGAAACCATATACTCTAAGACCTGGACAGCTTAACTACATGATGATGAGAAACTTTTGTTAAAAAAGACACAATAGCATAGCTGTGTGTGGTGCATGTACCTGTAACCCCAGGACTCAGGAGCCTGAGGTAGGAGAACTGAGAGTCAAAGTCCAGCCTGGACTACACAGAAAGTTTCAGGCCAGCCTGGGCTACATAGTGAGACCTTGTTCCAAAAAAATCAAGGAAGGGGAAAGAAAGATACCAGAGTGGGCTCGAGATATACCAGTAGATCAGTAGTAGAATGCTTGCTTAGCATTCTTAAGGCCCTGGGTATGATCCCCAGCACAGAAAAAAAATTAATGTAATTTAATTTAATTAAAAAAAAGACACCAAAGTTAGGCCAAAGACAAACTAAAGTACAAACAGTAGTATCCCTTGTGTTCAAAAATGACTGCTGATCTATAAGAAAAGATAAATAATGGGTAAAGGATAAAGGTGAACAACTCAGAGGAAAGGAAATCCAAATAGCCAATATACCTAAAAGAAGTACACCCTCACTAATAATTAGGAAAAAGTAAATTACAGTTATAACAAAGCATTACTTCTCACTCATGAGGCCAGCAGAAATTTAAAAGCTAACTCTAATTATTGGAAAGGATATGGGGAAACAGGCAGTCTTGTACATGGCTGGTAGTAGAAATGTCCATTTTGGAGCAACCACTTTGGGATGCAATCTATCAACATCCATAGAATTAAAATGGTCCTTCCCCTACTAGGTATTTACTCTGGAGAAGTTCCTGCATTTTGCCCTGGAAGATGAATACAGAGAGGCTCAGTGCTACAATGGAAGTATAAGAAAGAATGTGAAAGGAGTCACACTAAATATGCTAAATCTATGAGAGTAGTTGCCTCTCAGGGTGAGGACAGGGACTAGGATTAGCCACATAGGCCAAGAGAAGCTTTTATTAACAAAAAGAAAAGATGAAGCAAAAAGGAGAAAGTGTTAATAATGATCCCCTCTATTGGTAGGAATATGGATGTTGGTTGTATTCATCTTTGTAATTTTTGTGTGTGTATGGTACTTAGGAGTTGAACCCAGGGCCTCACACACTTTGCAAGTGCTCTACCACAGTTATGTACCCCCAGCCTCTTTTTACATTTTTATCTTGAATCAGGATCTCACTAGGTCATGCAGGCTGTCTGTAGCCTCAAATTTGTGATTCTCCTGCGTCTGCCTCCTGAGTAGCTGAGATTATGGGCATAAACAACAGTGCCCGGCCATCTTTGTAATTTTTTAGAATTTTAAAAATTTCTTAGTACCCCATGGAGTAGCCAGATGTGCAGGCTGTGTCTGTCTTAGAACCTGTGATCCTTTACCTCTGCCTCCTGAGTTGCTGGGATTAAAGGCTTGTGACATAGCATCCAGCCTAAACTGAATTTTAGTTTTGAATCTGTCAGTTTGGGAGGATGAGGAATCAAGAATATCATGTCCAAACTGATTTAACTGCAGCACCCTTTCAGCATAGGTAATTGTTTCAATGAACAGGCTTTTAGCACCTTAACTGTTAGCAATAAAGTATTATAGCTAATGAACATTAAGGAGAAGTAATATAAAGTTTGCTTTTTTTATCTTTTTTTTTCTTTAAAGATTTGCTTTTTTTGAAGGATTACTCTGGTGGCAGAGGAGAGAATGTAATGATGGGAAGATTAGAGAAGGGAGTGGAATTAGGATGCTACTATAATGGTCCTTTAAGCATGCATTTGTTTAAGCATGCATTAACACCTCCCACGTAGCCAAGTGAGAGAGTGGAGTGACCCAGATAGGTAGAAAATGCAGAGGGTTTGAGGGCTGAGAGTGTAGCATTTGGGATAACCTATAGGCTCCTGGCTTGGTACCCAGCTGAATGGAGGTGGCATATAATAAGGCTGGGATTACAGATGGTGACACAGGTTTTAGGGAAAAGATGCCAAGTTCAGGTCTGGCTTTGTGAATATCTTTGTGAGATATCAGTGGGGCATCCAAATAGACTCAAGAGTCTAAGAGTCAGAAACTCAGGCCTGTGGTCAGAGAGAAGTCTGGGACACAGATAAATTTGAAGTACAAGGAAAACAGTGAAAGCCACAAGTGAACAGAAACTCACAGAAAAGCAAGTTATGGTAACAACAGTAACTACTATTTATTGAGAGCTGACTTAGTGCCAGGTGCTATACTCATCCTTTTACAAGGATTTGCTCATCAAATCCTAAGAGGCAGGAATATAACCATCTCCAGTTTACTTATGAAGACACTCAGGGGTATAGAATCTAGATGACTCATCAGAGGCCACAGAGCTAATATAATAACAGACAGAGGGAGGATATACGAAGAGCTAAACAGTGGGTGGAGAGAGAGGAGTCCAGGACACCACAAAGAGAATAATGTGGAGAGGTGAGGGCTGCAGCAGGAAGAGGTGGTGTCCTAAAAGCTAGGGAAGGAGGGAAGTTCAGGAAGGAGAGAGGCTTAAGGGGCCAGGTGCTACTGGGAGGTCAGGTTAAGCTGAAGACTGAGAAATGAACCCTGGATCTGGCAATTCTGAGGTTCCTGATGACCTCAATAAGAATAGTCACAGTGGGATAGGGGAGCCCAACTGGAGCAGGTTGAGAAATCCATAGAAAGCAAAGAAGTGGAGACTCAGAATGACAGCTGGCTGAGATGGCAGGGAGACAAAAAGCAAGCAAGCCAGAGGGAGATGGATGGGCAATGTCTAAACTATAACAGTGAGCACAAAAAAATCAGAACATCAACGGATCCTTGGTGCTGAGGACTTGCTGTGTCCTGGACTCTACATTGAGGAGCTCTGCTGATTCTAAGGAAGCAGGCAGTAACAGTCAAGCCATGTTACCATCTGTAACTGATTCAATCCTTACCATGGGAAAATAGTAACAATTACTATTATGCTATGTTAATGATGAGGAAATTGAGGCACTAAAAGATTAGTACCTTGTTCTGGCCACATAACTGGTAAGTGGCAAAGCTAGGCTGTGGTCTCAGATACTCTGGCTTTTAATTTTTGTTAATAGCCTCTCCAGGATTGGGGGTATAGCTCAATGGTAAAGCACTTGCCTGGCATGGACAAGGCCTTGGGTTCAATCCTTAGCACCGGAAAAAAAAAAAAAAAAAAGGAAAAAAAAAAGAAAAGAGAGAAAGCCTTTCCAAATATAGGTATATAAGCTGAGTGTGGTGGTACATGCCTGTACTTGAAAGGCTGAAGCAGGAGGATCACAGGTTCAATGCCAGAGGCAGTCTCCACAACTTGGCAAGGCCCTGTTTCAAAATAAAAAATAAATAAAGGGCTGGGGGGTAAAGCTCAGTAGTAGAGCAATTGCCTAGCAGGTACAAGGCCCTGGGTTCAACTCCAGTACTGAAATAAAATAATAAAAAGTAAAAAAGGGCTGGAGTACAGCTCAGAGATAGAGCACTTCCCTAGCATGCATTATTCCCTGGGTTCAACCCTCTAGTACTGGGGGGTAAAAAACCCAAAACAAAACAAACAAACAAAGACAAATACAGGTATGCAATGGAAAAAATTAAATCTGTGCAGAGAAAAGTCTATAGGAATCAAATGGAGTGGTTTGTACATATATACTTTTCTGGTGTCTATTCAAAGTTTTCAAGTCAATTAATGAAACGTTAATTAAGTTCCTACTTCCACACCCTTGAGGATGCAGTGTGAACAAAGACAGACATAGGGCCATTGGAAGATACAACGAATAAGTTAGGAATTAGAGGATAATGAGAATACCATGCCAAGGGAGCCCCTTGATGGGATGAGAGGCAGTGCTGAAGCCAGACTGCCTGGGTTTGTGGCATGAGACATATTATTAATTAAACTGTGCCTCAGTTTCTTCTTCAAAACTGATAATAGTATCAATCACCCACTGATTAATGGGATGCACAGAAGATGGAGCCAATCAGGACAGGAAATAGAGGCTTTACATTCCAGTCACAGGCTCTGGAGTTACATGGCCATGGTCTTGAATTCCAGTCTCCTACCCATAAGCTGTGCTCAGAACAGTGCTAGCACTTAATAGGTGCTGGATAAATGCTGTTGTTGTTGTTGTTAGGTGCCGTCGAGTCGGTATCCGAATCACAGTGACCCTCGTAGGGTTTTCAATGGCTGACTGTTTTGGGATTGCCTTGGGAGTGGATTGTCAGGTCCTTCTCCCATTTTTGTGGTGCTGGGAATTGAACTCAGGACCTCAGAGACTGCAGCGCAGCGCTCTACCAACTGAGCTAAATCCCAGCCTGGATAAATACTAGCCACTGATTTTCCAGGGAAGACAGCTCTGGTTAAGAAGTAAGGCAAGCTCAGAGGAGTGTGAGGTAAAGCTTGGAGAAGGATGTGGAATCAAGCAGAAGTCAGCATGACTTGGGAAGGGTGGACAAGGCCACGGTCCACAGAAGTACTCACATTGGTGAAGGGAGGCTTGTGGTGTTGGTACTCAATCCACGGAGGTACAGCCAAGGTGCGGTTTAGCAACTTTGCAAATGCCAGGGAGCCTAAGAAGTGATCAGCTTGGTTCCCAAAACGCCCTAGAAATGGTACATTGGGGATGAGGTGAGGTTGGGGCATCAAGGGCATGCAGGGCTTAAAACGGATGAGGGTCCAGGGCTGGGGAAGGCCAGAATGCCAAGGAAAGCAGGAGAGCTGGCAGTCCCCACTCTACCTGTTGACTTTGCTCTTGCTGTTGCCTGAGCCAGGAAGGCCTTTCTTCCTCTCTCTCCATTTACCTGCACATGAAGATCCTTCTACTAACCCCCATCTAGGCTCACTCTCCCTCCTCTGTCTCTCAGCTTGGATTTGAGTTACTTAAGTTCTTCGCTTAACCTCAAATGTCTTTTTTCACCTTCTGGCTTTTTGTAGTAGTAGTTTTCTCAGATTAAGAATGCCTCAGGTGCAAGGACCTATCTAATTCTTTTTGTTATCCCCAATACAACATTCATTCACACATTCCACAAGTAGTAGTAGTATTTTTTTTTTTTTTTTTTTTTTTTGAGATAGGGCCTCACTATGTAGCCTAAAATGGCCTCTAACTTGTGATCCTCCTGTCTTAGCTTCCAGAGTGCTGGGATTACTTGCAGATATCACCATTCCCAGTCCCCACAAATATTACTGAAAGGCTACAATGTGTCAGGCTCTATGCTACATGTTAGGATACAGAAGTGGGTGAACTTCAAGATACAGTCCAGCTGAGGAGACACTAAACACAAAATCAAATACATAACGATAAATGTTGGTAATTGCAAGAAAGAAATAATTGCTGGGCTTGGTGGTGTACATCTGTAACCCCAGCAACTGGGGAGATGGAGGCAGGAGGATCACAAGTTCGAGGCCAGGGGTAGCCTGCATAACTTAGTGAGATGCCAACTCAAAATATGACATAAATGATGAACTGGGGATGGGGTGTAGCCCAGTCGTAAAACACTTCCAAAGTATATATGAAGCCCTAGGTTCAACCCCCTCAAGTACAAGAAAGAAACAAAGAAAAAGAAAAAGAAAGAAGAAAAGAAAAAGAACTGAAAAAGTTTGGTGATGGGAAATTAAGGATAATAAGGAAATTACTTGAGTAGAGGTCCATGGAGTCTTCTCTGGTGACATTAATGCTGAGACATGAAGGAAAAGAAAGAATTTGGGGTGGGGAGCAGAAATGGAGGGGACGGTGTTCCAGGAAGAGGGACCAGCTCATGGACCTGAATGCGTGTGAGGAACAGAAAGGAGATAAATGTGGCTGCAGTTAGAGGACCAGGGGAAGAGTTACGGAGATGAAAAGAGAGGCATGCAGGGCTCTGAAGGCCGTGATCAGGAGTCTGGAAGCCCTCAGAGAGTTTTAAGGAAAGACTTTTACAATGATCCATGGCTCTCTCTAAAGTGCGCCCCTCAACTGGCCCTTAAGGTCTTCCTTCTCTTTATTTTCTCATAGTGTTCATCATCTTCTATGTACTTATTTTTGATATTTATCTATTATTGTCTGTCTTCCCCATCTAAAATGAAGGCTCTACAGGACATGAGGTTTATCTGTCTTAAACACCACTGTACTCCCAGCAGAAAACAGAGCCTGGCACAGAACAGGTGCCACATAAACACTTTCTGAATGGATGGAACAATCACCGGGAGCCAGAGTGAGTCAGTGATATATCAAGTCCTGGCCCACGAACTTCATTTACTGGACTCTGGGTTGGCTTAGACCTCCAGCAAGTGATGTAACCTCTCCCAGCCTCAGTTTTCTCATTTGTCAATAGGAAGGTTGGACAGGGTGGCCCCTCTGTGTCCTTGCGACTAAGGCAGAAGGACCAAACCATGTCCCGCTCTGGGGTTCTCCTCTTGGACCTGTCAAATCGTCTCTGGACGCCTCGGAGAAGTCACTTCTCTCCCGGCCTCGGTTTCTCCATTTGAGTAGAGGGCTCAAGAAGCCTTACCCATGCAGGGACAGTAGAGAAGGTAGCCGGCCGGGTCCCAGGAGCCCGCAGGCTGCCCCGGGAGCGGCACAAGCAGCAGCAGAAGAGATGCACGCAGCAGCAGGGGCGACAGTGCCCACGCGGCGGCGCCCATGTCGGCTCCGGAGCCCCAGCGCGCCGCAGCAAAGAGGCGGGGAAGGAAAGAGGGACGCGAGCGTCCGCGCCGCTCCCGGCTGTCCCCGCGCGCTCTCCGCGAGCGGCCCGCGCGCCGCCCCGGCCGCTCTAGCCCGCGGGCGGGAGGGACCATAGAGAGCCCGCGGCACCGCCCCCTCCACTGCCCGAGCTCCGCTCGCGCGTCTCCCACAATGCACCGCACAATGGCCCGACCGCCGCCACTACCCGGGCCTGAGCGGGCCTGGCGGAGCCCGAGCGTGGCCCGGCCCGCAGCGCGGGGCCCCGAGCGCAGTGAGTGCCGGCGAGGGCCCTGGGGAACGGCGGGGAACGGGGCGGGAGGCCGTCTCGCTGCGTCCGCACACCCGGAGACCAGAACGGCGGCGCCCCTCAACTCGGGCCCCTCAGCGCGGTGGCCCGTACCCCTGACTGGGCCCCCTCCGCGCCAGCTTGCCCCCACAGAGGCCCCAGGGTGACGAAAACTCTCCCCGGATCTCATATTGTGTCTGGGGGACCTGAAGAAGCCCCTCTAATCCTCTCCATTCCGAGACCTGGAAACGCAGCTCTTAAGGGTCTTCCACTCCTGACCCTCAAGCTCCCTGGAGACCCAGATAACGAGCTGCTGACTTTACCAGGGTCCCGGGGCTGGGGGACGTAGATAAGCTGCACCTGCCTTCTCCCGCAGACACGCCTACCCCGATCCATCTAACCCCTTCTTTCCTGCTTTACCCTGTTTCATTTTCCAGACTTACATAGCCCCTTTTGAGGCTCCCCTCAAATACTTGGGTCTGTAGAGCCCAAATAATACCCTAAATGTAGTTTTCGCCCCAGTGACCATACTCCCAAACTTTAGACATTTTCCATCGGGAAACCCGTTTTGAGACTCTGTTGAAACTCAGAGAATTCACTTCTGTCTTCAATCCCCGGAGCACTCTTCCGACCCTTCTAATCCCTCGGCTCTTTTTGGGGGGATCCCTTAGAGATCTAGATAACTTGCTCATGATTCTTTGCCATGCTTGCCCTTCCTTCCTACTCCTGAGACCCAGACTTCTTCCTGAATTGCTATCTTTTCTACCTCCCCATCCACTCCCATCTCCCAGTCTTGGGGGGAATTTAACATTTCCCACCACACAGTGGGGTGGCCTAGACAGGCTGTTTCCTGCACATCTAGCCCCATGCTGTGGCCCAACTTGGGGGCAGAGAAAGGGTCCTGTAAAGGAGGAGCGGTGTGAGGGAATTGGTGCTTTTACCTGTAAGTGTAACCTGTCTTCTGGCTTGTATGTTTTTTCACCTGTCAGCCTGGGGCTGTGATCGTCTGGCCTTGGGTTTCTAACCCTCTCTTCCCAAGGCAAGGCCACCAAATTGAAGGGTGGGTGTCTAATCAGGTTTTCTATCTGTGAAAATGAGGCTGTAGTGAGTTGCAACCATTTGCTCAAGGCCTCCCCAGGAGTGGGAGGCAGCAGGAATGTGAGGAAATAAGGAATCAAAGGGACTCCAAAGAGGCCCATCTACACTGACAGAAGAACTAGCAGCCCGGGAGTAAATCCAACCCCTGTTAATCCTGTTTGATGTTTCTTGGAATGATGCAAGTCATTGAGACTCTCCAGCCTCCCTGTAATTTAATTCTCCCACCACTCTGGTGTGTTGTGTGTATGTGCATGCACACTTGAGAGTGTGAGTGAGGGGAGGCAGCTATTCCCATTACCTCCCTTCCATCTTACTGTTTCCCAGCCAACCAGTGTGCCTTTTGGATTTGTTTCTGGTGCTCAGGTCATGACCTGGTTTTGTTTTGTTTCTTCCCCTTGTAATTCTATTTATAATTTTCTAGTTGCTACATTGGGTTCTTTTACAGGAAAATTCTCTCCACCCCGAAGTTCCTGGGTGTGTTTCCTCCTAGGCAGGTGTTGAATTGAGTTCTTCAGATCTCCAAGTAGCTCTTGGGCAGGAGGGATAAAAGCTATTTTAGGGTAGTCACTGAAGTGGAGCTGTTAATCCTCTGTGGTCTCTTTAGTTAAGAACCTTTAGAGATTAACCCTTCCCTTGCTGCAGGGTTGGGGGCTATCGCTCTACAGTATTGGTGGGGGGAGTTGGGAGAATTGGAATGTGGCAGCGGAAGGTGGGAACGTGCAACTTAATACAAACAGAAGGATAATAGCTCTCTTTTGTTGGCACTCATAGCAGGCCAAACTGAGTACTGAGCCCTTTGCATACCTGACTAAAATAATCCTTACAGCAAGCCTGTGAGGTAAGTATTTTTAGCTTTACAGATGAGGAAACAGGCTAATAATGGAGAAAGAACACAGTTTCTATAGAGATGATGTAACACCATAAAAACTATAGTTTATCAGAGGGCAGCAGGCATCATGGCACACAGCAGAAGGCAGACAGACAGGAGCCTTCAAAGGCCATACAGAGTTTTGAGCATGCATTCCTACTCGGGGTATGGAGCCTTAATAATAGAAGAGGGTATAATAAAGGCCCAATAAGTGGCTATCTAGGCGAGAGAAAACTGGCCCAGGAGACGCCAGAAGATAAAACAAGGGGCTGGTTAGAGGAAATGTACTGAGGGTTAGTTGTGAGGGAAAAGAGGAAGGCTGCATTCTGGAGTGGTGTTGGGAAGGGAGGGAAACTCAGTTGGAAGCCTGAAAGGTTAATATGAAAAGGGGAAGAAATAAGTCCTCAAGCGCATGCAGAAAAGAGGCAGATGAGTTTGGGCCTGAGGGGGTCCTGCATAGATTCAGCACACATTTCATGTCACTTTCAATAGTAGTATTTCTCTTGATCCTCTAGGTGGGTCTTATAGGTAGGGAGAATCTCTCTTTTAGAAATTGAGGAGTGTGAGGTTCAGAGAAATAAGGTAACCTGCCTGTGGTTTCACAGCCAGTAGCTCTTCTGATAGCAAGTCCAAGGTTCTTTCCATGCTACCTCCCCCTTCAGATCAGACGCCAGAAAGAATGTTAGGCTGGAAATATACTGAGTTATACCAGTAACTGGGAGGGATTATGTTTGTTTTATGGGAACAGGTTCTGTCAGCTTCTCTATAGTTACTGTTAGAGCATGAGACCAGAAGAGCAGCTTTGAAAGAAAAGCAGAATTCTTTCACAGTTTTGCCAAGGAAGTAGAAGCCTGAAGGAACAGGCCTGATTATGTGAGAAACCCAGGAATCTTTCTAGATCAGAGGAGTTTACCAACAACGGAGAGGCAGGCAGACAGACAGACAGACAGACAGACACATTAGATCCCCCAAAGCATTCCTAGGTAACACTAGCAGCTTTGATTATCCAACAGCCTGCAGATGACTATAGGTAAAGACTTTGCAGTGCCTGGCGGAATAGGATCAGGGTGGTGGCTCTTTTCTTTTTAAAACCATAGACTCATTAAATGCAGATCAAGTTGAGCACATGGTTTACGCCTTCCTCCTTTCGTTCTGTCTGTACAACCTCATGAGCTCTTCTAAGCCACCATCAGCCTCTTTCCTAGAAGCCCATTACTCACTCTTTCAGTAGCAGCATGCTAAACTGCCATGTCTTGTTTGTGCATGTTCAAGAGAACAGATGAGGTGGACGTGTGGGAGGTGGGGGACGTACAGTTCTCTTTCTGAGTTTGTGCGGAATTTCCAGGGCTAGGCTCCTGCTCACGTCAACCAAAGTGATATGAATTGCTGCTCTCTGGCTGCCTTTCCCAACTTTCCAAAGGCTGAGGTGCATGATTCAGATATGAAAGGGGAGCAGAATTTGACTTTGAAGGAGAGGGAAATTCCCTTTAAACTAGATGAGCATACTGGAACTCACTCTTCACCTGGTTCCACTGTGCATAGTTCTCACTGGTATTGTAAACAAGTAATTTCACCCTTGCATAGGAGGGGGCTTAAACAATGAAAGCCAGAAATCAGAGGTCTTTGAGGTTTATAGTGAAGCAGGCAAAAATGCCATGGTGAGTTGAAGGCTCAAGTGGGCCTAGTTTTGGGTGCTGCCTTCCCCTCCCTGGCATGTGAGTCACACAAAATGCAGCCACCTTTGTGCAGATCTTTCTAGGCAAGTCTTCACTTTTGATGGGGAAATGTTTATCATATTACATTGCAATGTTTCTTCATCAAGGGGAATGGTTCCTGAACAGGATGTAGCTCATGTTAATGATGAGCAAAGCTCTCTGGGGCATGAACCCGCTGATACTATCATCTCGTTCATGGCCAGTCTGTTGGATGAATGGTCACTGTAAGCAGCAGGTGCTAATGAGCTGAGCAAGCATTCTGTGGCCCACAGCTCGTTTGTACAGTTGGAGCCCTCCCCAGATTCTTGTGGACAATCCCCCAGACACCCCCTTTGCTCTCTTCACGTGGAAAAACTTCATGATCAAATTTTGGTATAATCTCTCCAAAGGGAATCCCCCTATTGTAGCAACTTGTGTTGTAGTTGGTAATGTGTAATGAACTTATGAGTATGAATGTAAGTCTGTTGTCCCTCTTTGGAGAGTCAGTAATAACTCCCATACTTTTCCTAAGTTAGTATGAAGGGAATTGTGTCACTGTTGCTCCAGCCCTCCTCCCCTCCTACCACCACTTTTACCAGCAACAGAAGGAACAGGGTCAGACTTCAAGATTTTGGCTCCCCACTTTGGAAGGGATGTGAACACAATTTAAACTAGAACTTCTGAGTGTAGGTTAAGCTCCTAAGAATCAACTTGCATTCAACGACTATTTACTCATCTAAAAGAAAGTTGAGATTTCTTTTCTAAATGTTAGGTTAAGAAGATGAAGGAGATACAGTAGGAGTCCTCAGAGAATCAGTCAGGTAGAGAAAACTAAATTCCAATGCAAGTGTGTTACCTGCTCCTAACAGAAGTGCATATGTGGTCTGTGAGCCTGTAGGAGGGGTCACTCAGCACCTTGGGCTGTCAGACTTTGCTAAAGAGGCACAGGCTGAGTCTGGAGACCACGAGTCCAAGATAGGTGATAAGAGGTCAGGATGGGACCAGCAGTGATTTAGGGAAAATGCCGAGTGTGCCATTACATCCTCAGGCAGAACCTCCTGGTGTTGATGTGCTGCTAAGAAGCACATCTGGCATAGGGGCTGGATCTCAGGGTGTAAATTTCCTAGGTAAAGGATTCTCCTTCCTTCTCTCTGGCCTTTTGGACATTTTATTGCTCCTTAGCACCTCCATGAAGAGAATTATAGAAAGTAGTGGATGAGGGGGCGATAGAGTAAGGGAGGAGGAAGAGCTGCTATCTCAAGATGTAATGGAAAGGATGTAAAAGTGAAGTCAGAAGAGAAAGTTTTAGAGTTTTAGAGCTTTTAGTTCCTCAGATTATCTTCTTTCTTGTTAGCCTAGATGGTACTAGGAGTAAGTTACCACTAAGCCCTCACTGGGTGCCCAGCCTTCTGCTAAGTGCTTTATATTCATGATCTTATTTAATCTTCAAAACATCCTTATGATTATGGAGATTGTTATGCCCATTTTATAAATGAGGAAACAGCTCAGGGTCTGAAAGTCACACTGCTCCTAAGTGGGGGGGCTGGGATTGGAATGGGATCTGTCTGCCTTCAGAGCCTGTGTTCTCATAGTATTGGGCTCCCTAACACCAGGTGTTCTGATGTTTCAGGTGAAGAGATTGTTTTCTGAAGGCTGCGTTGGAGGCTTGACAGAACGAGAACCCGTGTGGAGCTGATGGGGAGGCTTTCTCAATAACATGGCCCTTTGCCATTAGCCTTGCCATGACCACATTTTTCACCAGCGTCCCTCCCTGGATTCAAGATGCAAAGCAGGAGGAGGAAGTGGGCTGGAAACTAGTTCCCAGGCCTCGGGGCCGGGAGGCAGAGAGTCAAGTGAAGTGCCAATGTGAAATCTCGGGGACACCCTTCTCAAATGGGGAGAAGTTGAGGCCTCACAGCCTCCCCCATCCAGAGCAGAGACCATATAGCTGCCCTCAGTTGCACTGTGGCAAGGCTTTTGCCTCCAAGTACAAGCTATATAGGTAGGTAATGTTTCCATACCTCTCCTGCCCCAGGGTTCCCAGAGGTCAAAGCCAGAAGTACCCCACCAGGTGTGGCAAAACAGTGAAGGATAATTTTTCCTAAAAGTATATTCTGAACTCAAATCAATTGAAGTTACTCACAAGAAATAATAGTTGTATTTTTGATTCAGACAATAGAATCTGGTGGGTGCAGTACGGGGCAGCAATGAACAAACCTTATTGGACTTTGTTTTTTGTTTTAGGTGCTGGTGTTAGGGATTGAACCCCAGGGACTTATACATGCTAGGCAAATGCTCTACCACTGAGCTATACTCCCAGCCCTCAATACTGCTTTCTCACTCATGTCAGGTAAATGATCAGAATCTTAGCCAGAAGTTAGAGATTAGTTTTAGAACTTTAGAGGGAGGAGTCCAATCTGTACATTTTATTTTTATTTTTGCAGTATTTGGGTATTGAACCCAGGCCTCACGCATGCTTTGCAAGTGCCCTACCACTGATTTGCACCCCCAGCCTGTTAATTTTTTATCTTGAGACAGAGTCTAAGTTACACAGGCTGCCTCTGGTCTCAAACCTGTGATCTTCCTGCCTCCACCTCCTGAGTTTCTGGGATTACAGCTGTGAGACACCGTGCCTGGCCAATCTGTACATTTTAAAGGGAGTTTCAGAGGAGGGATGTAATTTAGCCAAGATCACATAGCTTCTTAAATCCTGCAGGGCTGCTTCTACTGAATCAGCCTGCCACTGAGGGGATGATTACTTCTATCTCTGTAGAGTCCCTCTGGGTCAGCTGCATTTCTGAAACTTGTAAGCCCAAGAACCCCTATTTAAAGTGAAATAGAATGTGAAAGTCCTTGTTAAGTTGGATATGGCAGAGCAGCTTTGGTGGGGAAGGGACCTGGTGAAAGTTATTTTCATTTTATCCCTGCCTTTCCATCAGAAGAACCATGAACTTGCCTTTTATAAATGAGGTAGAGACTAGCCTGATGCATAGTCACCTAACCAAGGAGCATCCAGCCTTTTGGCTTCCCTGTGTCACATCAAGGAAAGAGGAATTGTCTTGGGCCACACATAAATTGTACAATATGGTTAGTGCGTATACATAGTGCGAGAGGTCATGAAGAGAATAAATGCTAAAAACCACATAATGTTAAAATATTTTATGAAGCCATATTATTAGCTGTATTGGGGTACATATAGCCTGTGGGCTGTGGGTTGGACATGCCTAATCTAACCATTCATCTGTCCAACTATTATTTATTAATTTCCTAATATTTACTAGGTACAGTGCTTGTTGCTAGGGATGGAATAGTGCTTGAGAAGGATGAGAATGCTGATCTTCCTTGAATTTACCTTCTTAGCAGTGGGTGCAGCAGACACATAAATACATCAACAATATGACCACAGAAAGCTTCAGTTCCTCTGGAAAACAGCTAATAGGAAAGAACTAACTAGGAATGGGGTAATGTGGAGGCCAGAATTGCCCTCAGGAGAGTCCTGTGCTCCTAGGAATGTTTTGATTCTCTGTGTGTTTGTGTATCTTAGGGGTACTCCAGTCAGGGCCATCCTTCTAGACTCTCTTTAGTGGCTGACTGAGTGCTATGGGGGAGGCCTCAGGAGACACCATTCCTGATCCAGGAAGCAGGAACCTGACATAATTCACTTGTGATTTTGGGCCTTGGTTTCCTCACCAGCAAAATGAAGGAAATCAGCTGGATCCCTCAGTACTTCCCTCTCATGTTTTCATGTCATTCATGTCATAGGCTACTAGTAACCCATATAGGTATGAGCATGCACATACAACCAAAAGGGTAATCCCCAGGTAGACAAGGTCACTAGGTGCTGTACTACAGACAGCTGTGGCGAACCTAAATGAACCCAGATCTCAGGAAGGTCAGTGTTTAAGTCCAGCCTCTGCCATTTACTGATTGGTGGATATAGCTACCTGGTGCTTCAGCTTCCTCACTTGGAGAACAAGGTTACTGATATAGCAAACAGCCCTCAAGGTCTTACTAAGTTGGTTGTGCATGTGTATGGAGCTGTGGGTTGCAGTTTCTGGGCTCTGAGCTGCTTTCCAACCAGATAGGAGCAGGTAAAATAAGGGACAATGAGGTACTATACCACTAAAACATTTCTTAAGCCCAGCATGGTGGTGCACACCATATTCCCAGCACTGGGGAGGCTGAGGCAGGAATATCCTGAGTTGGAGGCCAGCTTAGGCTACATAGTGAAACCCTATCTCAAAAAACAAACATTTTGTAAATTGTTACTGAGTTATTAGCAGTTCAAATGGTATAATAGGCATGCAATTAAAAATGAATTTTCTTCATACTAGAAGCCACTGTTCCCTTAAGACAGTCAGTAGGATTAGTTTTTTGTGTATCTTTTCTGAGACATTCAAACATGTATTCCCTTCCTTTTTTATTTTTGAAAAGGATCATATTACATGTACTATTTTGAACTTCCTTTTTTGACTTAGCCCTTTATATCTTGGGAACTTGTTCTAGATCAGGAAGTTTACATATTTCACTTTTCTCTTTGTTATATCCTTTAAAATTTTTTAATATAATTTTTTTAAAATTATTTTTTGTTTGTTTTGTTTTTGAGGTACTAGGGATCAAACCCAGGGCCTCGCACTTGCATGCTTTGCAAGTGCTGTACCACTGAGCTGCTCCCCCAGCCCATTTTTGAGATAGTCTTACCAAATTACGCAGACTGCCTCTGATCTTGAACTTGCGATCCTCCTGCCTCCACCTCCTGAGTCGCTGGGATTACAGGCATGAGCCACTGCACCCAGCTTAAAATTTATTTTTTTTGGTAGTATTGGGGGGTTGAGCCTAGGACCTTGCATGTACTTTGTAGGCACTCTTATCACTGAGCTGCACCCCCAACCTCCTTTATAAATTTTTTATCTTGAGACAGGGTCTCACTAAGTTCCACAGACTGCCTGTCCTCAAACTTGAGATCCTCCTGCCTCTGCCTCCTGAGTTGCTGAGATTATAGGCCTGCGCTACCATGCCCGGCTTAAAATATAATTTTTAAAGAAATATATTCGCATAATTTAAAACTCAGAAAGTATCAAAAGATATTTGGTGGAAAATTTCCATGACACCATCCGTGAGCTTTCCAGTTCCTTCCCCTGTAGACTACCAGTGATGTCAGTTTCTTACATAGTCTTCCAGAAATATTTTAAGTACATGTAAGCAAATAAACATACGCCTCCATGCCTTTTCACATATAAAATACCATTCTTTGTGCATTCTTAATGTTTCAGAGGAGCTGGGCATAGTGGTGTGCACCTATAATCCCAGGCACTTGGGAAGTAGAGGCAAGAGAATTGCAAGCTCCAGGCTAGAGGTGACCTATACAACTAAGCAGGACCCTGTCTCTATAAAAGAGGGCCTGGAGGTGCAGCTTAGTGGGATAGCACTAACAAAGTATGTGCAAGGTTCTGGGGTCAACCCCCAAGTAGTACCAAAAAAAAAAAAAAGTAAGGAATTTAATCCCTGAAGAGACATACAAAGCTGCCTCATTTTTTCAAATAGTTGAGTCATTTTATAGACTTAGCATAATTTATGTGACCAGTTCCCTACTTATAGATTGGATGTTCAGATGGTTCCTTACTTTTTGCTACTGCAACTAATGCCACAAGAAATAGCAGTATATTTGTATGATTTCTCAGGGGTATCTATAGAATATAGTTGGCATGGTATTCCACTGCATGACTGTACTGTAGTTCTTGTACCTGGCTTCCTATTAGTAGACATTTGGTGAACTCCTCTCTTTCTACTTTCCTCCTCTGTCTTCTTTCTCTACCCCCAGGCACATGGCCACTCATTCGGCCCAGAAACCCCACCAGTGCATGTACTGTGATAAGATGTTTCACCGCAAGGACCATCTGCGGAACCACTTGCAGACCCATGACCCCAACAAAGAGGCCCTCCACTGCTCTGAGTGTGGTAAGAATTACAATACAAAGCTGGGCTACCGTCGCCACCTGGCCATGCATGCTGCCAGCAGCGGTGACCTCAGCTGCAAGGTGTGTCTGCAGACCTTCGAGAGTACCCAGGCCCTGCTGGAGCACCTGAAGGCCCATTCACGCCGAGTAGCAGGTGGTACCAAGGAGAAGAAACACCCCTGTGACCACTGTGACCGGCGATTCTATACTCGTAAGGATGTGCGGCGGCACCTAGTGGTGCACACAGGCCGTAAGGACTTCCTGTGCCAGTACTGTGCCCAGAGGTTTGGCCGCAAGGACCACCTGACACGTCATGTCAAGAAGAGTCACTCACAGGAGCTGCTCAAGATCAAGACAGAGCCAGTGGACATGTTAGGCCTACTCAGCTGCAGCTCCACAGTCAATGTGAAGGAAGAGCTGAGCCCTGTGCTGTGCATGGCCTCTCGGGATGTAATGGGGGCCAAGGCCTTCCCTGGCATGTTGCCCATGGGTATGTATGGTGCCCACATCCCTACCATGCCCAGCACGGGCGTGCCACACTCCCTGGTGCACAACACGCTGCCCATGGGTATGAGTTATCCTCTGGAATCCTCACCTATCTCTTCCCCAGCTCAGCTCCCTCCAAAATACCAGCTTGGATCTACCTCATACTTGCCCGACAAATTGCCCAAAGTGGAGGTGGATAGTTTCCTGGCGGAGCTTCCTGGAAGCCTGTCTCTCTCATCCGCTGAACCCCAGCCCGCCTCACCTCAGCCGGCGGCAGCTGCAGCCCTCCTAGACGAAGCACTGCTGGCCAAGAGCCCCGGCAACCTCTCTGAGGCCCTCTGCGCTGCTAATGTGGACTTCTCTCACTTACTGGGCTTTCTTCCACTCAATTTGCCCCCGTGTAACCCGCCTGGGACTACTGGAGGCCTGGTCATGGGCTACTCCCAGGCTGAGGCACAGCCCTTGCTCACCACTTTGCAAGCTCAGCCTCAAGATTCCCCGGGAACTGGGGGACCCCTGAACTTCGGGCCTCTGCACTCCTTGCCTCCTGTCTTCACTTCCGGCCTGAGTACCACCACCCTGCCTCGTTTCCACCAAGCATTCCAGTAGTCCCTACAGAGGCACTCAGCTCAGTCTTTGGCTCTGTCAGAGAGCCTTAATGCCCACCCCGTCCGCATCCCCCACAAAGGCAGCTGAACTTTCAGAGCTGGGTTAAAAAAATATTCCAGTGGAGCACTTGGTTTGGGGGTTCAGGCTCCAGGATCAATTCCAGGAGGAGCCTTGAGCTCCAGCCCCGTGAAAAGATATCCTACCATAGGACTTTCAGGTATTTTTATTTTTTATTTTTTATCTGAATTGGGAGCCACATTCAGCCCTCTCCCTCTCCAAAGTGTCAGAACCTCCTTCTTTTGGAGAAGGGGAAGCATCTTGGAGACACAGAGGGTTTCACCTTGGATGACCTCAAGAGAAATAGCCCAAGAAGCCCGTCTTCTCGTCTCAGCCTGCAGACCCCACAGCAGTCAGTTGGTCAGGCCCTGCTGTGGAAGGTCACTTGGCTCCACTGCCTGCTTCCAGCCCCCAGCAGGAGAGAGGGCCTTCTCTTCCCGACCAGCCCCACCCCACTATACCAACAGCTCTTGTTTTCAGTCAGTGTTGTCCAGCTATGGTACCGTTTACACATTTGCCTCAGACACACCATTTCACCTCCCTTGCCACTGTTAGCCTTAGAGTGAATGCAGTGAACACTGTTTACACACCGTGAATCCATTCCCACCAGTCCATTTCAGTTGGCACCAGCTTGAACCACTTGGTACCTGGTGTTAACTGGAGCCCTGTTTACAAGGCGGAGTCGGGTCTTGCTGACTTCTCTTCACTTGAGGTCACATTTTTCCCCTGTGGGGAAATAAAATGACTTTGGACTGCTTCATTCTCTGCCATCTTCCATGACTGCAGCTGTTCCTGCCTTTCATGGCAGTGTCCACAGGAGACAGGCAAGAAGATCGGAGCAGCTTTCTCACAGGTCTGCAATTCAGTTTTTCTCCAAGTACATCATGACCCCCTCGTCCTTTTGAACTGGAGAGGGGAAGAAATGAAAGGCATGCCCACATCTATCACCTCCCTGTTCCTTAACCTACCCTGAACATCATGAGCTGTTATTTGTCTTGGAAGGAGGGACTCTGGGTTGAAGGCTGGTGTAGATAGCAAAGGAGAGGGAATGAGCCTCTGGTTTCTCTCCCTCCTGTTTGTCCCTATTCCAGGAAGTTATAGGATTGTTGGAAGAAGATTTTTCAGAAAGTCAGGACTGGGCAGATAGTTGGATCCTAACCTATCTAATCATTGTTGCTTCCCATACCAAAATTTTTCTTATCCACAGTGTCCCTTCTGTCTCCTCCACTTTGCAGTCCCATGGACTCAGGGCTACTGTGCATAGGCTTGTCTGCTCTCCATCAAGCTTTCACCTTCTCATGGTCCCCCTCAGTTGCCCCTCATATCTAGCAAGGTTTCTTACAAGAAACCTTCTGCTGACTGGTGGGATTCCCTGCCACAGACAGCACAGCCCTTTCCCAGAACTCAGCCAGACTCCAAGCCCTGCTTCATCTCAGTTTTGCATGGGCTCTTCCCATGCAGGGAAGGGAGGCAGCTCAGGGACCACCATTGTGGGACCTCTTGAGACACCTCTTCTCTGATTCAGAAACACACTTCTACCTCTATGCTGTTAACTCCTACAGATGCAGCCAGTGGTCTAGGCACTGCTGTCAGTGGTGCTTCATGCTGGCTTCACTAGGGTTTCAGGACATACTACCTAGGAACTGCCTCAGCCTCCCATTAGTCCTCCCCCACCCTCCACCTTCCATCTAGATTCTGGTTTATCATCAGGAATTGTGCAGGTCCAAGACCTGGGCTTCTACTTCAGCCCAGGTCAGTACCCTTTGTTTGAGGTGAAAGCCTTCAAATTTAGCAACTTGGCCCTTGCTTGGAAGCATGAAGAGTGAATAAGCATGTTTTGATTTTGGGTACAGTAGCTTGGGATACCTTTTAAAAAATAAGACCAGATATAAAATGGTAAAGTTGGTATCAGACTAGGTGATTTGCTTCTAAAAATTAGTTTCAGTGAGTTCCAGGAATTAATTAAGGTTCTTAAAAGTATCTACCTTGGTATGCAGCCACCTCCTGCATGCTGTACATATTGTCAGGACTTATTTTACAGGAAATGGCATGTGAGAATGCCAGTGGGACTCTGTTGCGATTTTCCTTGTGTCTGGTCTTCATTAGATCCATCATTCCTTCTCCCCTTGCCTGTCATCTCCCTGCACCCTCAGTTTCTAGAGGCAAATGGCCTCTGGCCACCAAGTATAAAGTCTGGGCTATTAGTACAGCCCTGTCCTCTCTTGCCTGCCCTGTCCAGTCCCATCCTTGAACTCTTCCTTCCCTTAATGAGGCTTGGAAACTCATAGGACAGGCAGTGCAATTATTTAAAAATCATAACTGGAGCCTCACCCCCATCTCCTGTCTTTTTTTCTTGCCTTCTCTCATTCCCGTCTGCCATTCTGCCTGTCTCCTTTCCTCGTCTCTCAATGCCCTCACCACAAGAAATTTTCCTGCCACTGTGAACTTTGCTGGTGCAGAGGAATATTATCTGTCTTCACCGTTTTGGACCACAGCCACCCTGGTGTTTCTTAAACCTTCCTCCACCGCACCCCTCAGCCTATCTGGCCCTGCTGTTCAAAGGATAAGAATAGCTTTTTTGGTACTCAGTACTGAAACTCACTTCAGTACCCCTTCTGAGGCCATGAGAGTCAGGGGTGTCTGTCTGGGACAGGAGCCATGGCATGTGGTACAGACCAATCAGGGACCAAGAAAAAGGATTTATGTCTCCCCACCCCCAACATCCAGCCTGTCAGCAATGAGCTGACCTGTACAGGGGGCAGTCACCTCCTACCCTGCACAGTAGCTAGTCAGGGCTGAGAACAGTCCTGGGGACCAGGTGCTGGCACACTCAGCTGTCAGATCAGAGGATCCCTGCACCATCCCAAGGAGGTAGGCAGGGAAAGGTGCACCAGTGCGTTTCCCCCAATCTTTAACACATGGCATTTTGTTAATGGAATCCGGGAAGCAGGTGTGATTACTTTTTTTGCTCGTAGATATTGTCCTAAGTTGAAATTTCCCCACTGCCCCAGACTTTGCCTAGTGGCCCTTTTAAGTTCCCCCCTTCCTTTTTGGTAGCTGTTTTCTCCATTCCTTTTTCTCCACCTCCCTTATCTAGGAGCTGTTTTTAAGCACGATTTTTTTTAACAGGTTTTATTGTACAGGATCAATATGTTGCTTTTTAACAAGGATATTTATGTAATAAGAAACTTTGCCTTAGGCAGGTGTTGGCCAGAAAAGTCCAGATTCCTCTGGGACCCCACCCTGGCCTCTCCTGGAGCTCTGAACCTGCTGTGGAAGAAATTGGCCATGACCTTCACCACTGGAGAGCAGGGTCTATGGCAAGGAAAGAGGTGTTCACCATGATAGTCTAGTGCCTGGTGGAGGAGTATGGAAGCGCTCCAGTACAGGTGATTCAGGTGCCGACTGGCTTCCTCCACTGATTCTCCTACATACACCTGTCCACCTCTACAAACTGGGCACTGGAACTCCTGAATACCACTTCTTGCACCCTTCCCTTCCTCTCAGTGGTCAAGGCTTTGGAGCCACTCTTTCGTAATGTCAGATTATTTAAAGAGAAAAATACAAGACAAAAACCTTCTAGCACTTTGTAAACACAGTGAATAACCTCTTGGAGTATTTTTGGCTTTATATAAAACAAGGTTTTTAATTGTAAAATATAAGTGCCATTAGAAAATGCACAGGGCGTATCTTTGTTAAAGTAGATTTTTCAATGTTTTACAGAATTACATTTTCAAAAAAAAGTTTTTATAATGAAGTTGTTTATTAAAAACTTCTGAATGATGTGTTTGGCAGTCGTGAACCTGATTGGGAAAGGATTGGGGAGAGTCTGGAGTTGGGAAGAATTGGAATCTACAGATTCTTTAGCATCCCAGGTGATCATAGTGGGTGGTAAGGCAGACAGTCACAACTGCTTACATAAGCTTTGTACTTTGAAATGATAGGTCTTAACTGATTGTCTTTGAGGTAAGTGGTATCATTCTATCAATAAATCTTGGTTATAAGGTCCAGAAAACATAGATCAAATTGGTGTTAAAAAACAGTGAAATTTCATGCAACTGAAAATACTAAGTGTAGTTGAGTCTTCAGGTAAAGGTTGATCCAGAAGCTCAAACATGGCCTCAGCATTGGTATTTGTTTGTGCTGTCTTCTGCAACTGTGATGTCACCCTACAAAGTAGGTTCTCCCGTTTGTGTAGAAGTGGATAGGCAGATGTTATGATTCTAGTCTGGTCAGGCGACTCCTCAAAACACACAGCTGGTGATAACTAGGACCCAGCCTTACATGTGTGCCCAACCACTAGGTTCAGACTGACCATTGAGATACTGACATGGTTTCACCTGACACTGCTTGGCCAGTGTCTAACAGATAGCTATCGCCATCAGGGCCCTACCTCTTGTGCTGAGATCTTTCCCTTGGGCTCATTTTTCTGTGATCTGGAGTGGTGTCCACAGCCAAACAGGGCAGGTCACTTGGAATCCAGCCCAAGAGCCTGTGAGGCATTAACAACTACTAATGTGCAGGTGGGAGAAGGACCTGGCAATCCACTCCCAAGGCAATCCCGAAACAGCCATTGAAAACCCCATGAGGGTCGCTATGAGTTGGATACCGACTCGACGGCACCTAACAACAACAACAAATGTGCAGGTGTTTGGTGCACAAAGGCAGGGGCTTACCCTTCAGCTTTGGCCTTCTACTTTCTTGACAAAGTTCACTATCCATCCTAATGGGCCAGAACCCTAGCCAGGACCCCAAGGGGCTCCACCTTTCCCTCTGTGTGGTATAGACCTCAAGGCAGTCTTGGGGCTCACATGAGGAAGCTGTGGTGTCCACTGAGCAAGAAGAGGCTGAAGGCTGTCTGGAGTTGGCAGGGATGTCCAGACAGAGACCAGGGCATGAGGGATACTGACCTCCAAAGGCCACAAGTTTGGGAGCTAAGACCTCAGGCACAGATACATTTGCAGGTTCATCTCGGCAGACATGGACCCTGCATACATCAGAGCAGAGGCCACAATGGCCAACACTGAACAAAGAAGGGTCCCCAGGCCTAGGATAGGAGAAGCAAGGTTTACCTGGATTTTGCCACCCAGCCAGAGATGACCCAATTCATGTGGGAACCAGACAGATGGACACTTGCTACCCAGTTTACAGGGTTTTAAGACCTCTTCTGGCCTCAGATCCTTCCACTGCGATCTCGGATCGTTCTCTTTTTCGCCACACGAGTATTTTGAGCACTTCTGTGTGCCTGACAATTATCATTATTTTCAACCCACGGTTAGAATCTGATCAGTGTTTGTAAGGACAAATCTTGGGCATTTTGCCTGTGCCCAAGAAATTTATTCTCTGCAAGTCAGTAAGAATCCTACAGCGAGCCCGAAGCAGCAAACAAGTGAGAACCGGGAAGGGGTACAGTCACTGCTGGTGTGCTGGCTGTGATGTGCGGTTATAATCTGGACTGGGGATTGGGCCTGTCCACTGGTGTACGCTCTGCTACCCTTGCTTGGCCCACCCCTGCACTTCTTCCCACCTGCTCTGCCTGCGTTGGACTAATCCGGGGCCAATTCTATTTAGCCCGAGTGGTTCCGAGCGCCCTACTGTGCAGTCTCTAGCCCTTCCGCCAGAACTCTTGGTCCTGCAGCTCCACACCCCCGCAGCAGAGGGTCCCTAGCAAGTCACAACCGGAAGCGGGGTGCGAGGGGCGGAGCGAGCCCTGGAGGAGAAGACCGCGCCTCCTGGCCGCCCGCCGGTGTTCTTGCTGCAGCCAGCCGCCCCTGTCGTAGAGCCTGCAGTCTCTCCCGCGCGCCCCGCGCCCCGCGCCCCGCCAGCCAGAGGCTCCCGCAGGTGATGGCGGATGAGAAGGCGGGGGTCCTGGAAACCGCAGCGCGCCCATCGCCTGGCCCAGTGCTAGAGGGTGGCGAGTGCCTGGCCCCAGGGGCCTGGTGCCCGCCGCCCTGCGACCCTGCAGCTAGCCCCGGGACCAACCCGCCAGCTCCGCTGCCCCGGGAAGCGGACTCTGCAGCGATTTCCCTGAGCCTGGAAGGCGGCCTGAGCAAGAAGGCTCCAGAAACCCCTGGCGCTGAGGGATGGGAGGCTCTGGCCGGAGACAGCAGGAAGGCTGAGGAAGTGACGACCGAGGAGGGCGCCATCTTCACAGAGGAGGCAGCGGCGGCGAAGCAGCAAGTGGGGGAGGAGAAGCTGGAGGTGGGCACGGAGGCCCCTGAAGACCTGGGGCCCCTGGACCTTGGTGGCCTGATCGTGGACCCACTGGAAGCCATCCAGTGGGAGCTGGAGGCCGTGAGTGCCCAGGCTGACAGGGCCTACCTCCGGCTCGAGCGCAGGTTTGGGAGGATGCGCCGGTTGCACCTAGCCCGGAGGAGCTTCATCATTCAGAACATTCCGGGCTTTTGGGTCACTGCCTTCCTGAACCACCCGCAGCTGTCAGCCATGATCAGCCCCCGAGATGAAGACATGCTCTGCTACCTGATGAATTTGGAGGTGAGGGAGCTCAGGCACGCCAGGACAGGTTGCAAGTTCAAGTTTCGCTTTTGGAGCAACCCCTACTTCCGAAACAAGGTGATAATAAAAGAGTATGAATGTAGATCGTCAGGCCGGGTGGTGTCAATTGCAACTCGCATCCGCTGGCACCGGGGCCAGGAACCCCCCGCCCTGGTACACAGGAACCGGGACACTGTGCGAAGCTTCTTCAGCTGGTTTTCGCAGCACAGCCTACCAGAGGCTGACAGGGTGGCCCAGATCATTAAAGATGATCTGTGGCCCAACCCCCTGCAGTACTATTTGCTTGGGGATAGGCCTGGCAGAGCCTGGAGAGGCCTACCAAGGTGGCCCACAGAGGCCCCTCCTAGGCCCTACGGGTTCCAGTCTGGTTAAGTCCTCTCCTGGCAATTGCCTCCAAAAGACTCCTTCCCACTTTCTGAGACCTGTGCTTAAAAGCCAACAGGGGGCTCTCTGCTGTCTGCTTTCCCTTCTGTGCACTTTGGCTCCTCTGGATATTCAGTGGATGAAGCTCTAAGAGTGTGGGCTTTGTGGCCAGCCTGTACTGTTTCCATGTGACCTTCATCCTATTCTGTGTCAACATCTTGTGACTGTCACATGCCACTGCATTTACACCAGGCATCCAGTGCTGTGGACTTACACTACCATCATCTTCACGGCCTGGACCTATCTGAGACCATGACCTTTGTACCCATTTTTGTCATGGGCAGCCAAGAAGCATCATGAAGAGGACCATTACCTCTTTGGGACCTAGTGCTTCAAAGTCACAGCATGCTGGACTTCACATTCTGCTGGCTGTGGCAAGCTGAGTCTCATCACCCAAGATGAAGTGGTTGCATTTGGTGCTGGCTGCCAATCAGACTTGGCCATCCCATGTTTTTATGCTGCCAGGTTTCAGTTGTTGGGGGGCCTTCTGGTCATGGGTCCTGTCTACACTGGCCCAGATCTCACAGCATTTTTCTTTCAGAAACAAGAAATAACTGAAGCAGCAAGGTTTTTGCAAACAGCTAAGGAGACAGACTTCCTTGAACTTGCCTTTGGCTCTAGACTAAAGAGAGACAGCTTGTCCTATAGACTGCCAGTGCTCTCTGCCCTCTCTGCTCCCTTGCCTTTTCCCCTCTAACAAGGCCTGGAACCTGGGAAGGGAGACAGTGCAGGGCTGCTAAACAGATTAGGAAGTCCCCAGGTCAGGAGAGCTAATCGTTTCATTTTACATTGTTCTTTTAAAGGAATTTAGCCTAAGTTCTTTTTTCTCTTCCTCCAGGTTTAAACCCTTCCCCTAGTTTGTTATGGGTTCCTGTATGTACAAGAGCTGAGTTGCCCTCCCCTGCTAGTTCCCCTTGGCCTGCAGGGTATCTCTATTTCATGGGAGGCTCTGTCTTCTGCTCCCTGGGACCTAGGGACATAAAATAGGAGGGGAGAGCCTGCAGGTGGAGGGAAGGGCACTCACTCCCCTTGATTTTTGCTAACATTTTTCACTCACTAATATGTTTTGTGGGCTGGGATTTAGCTCAGTTGGTAGAGCCCTGCGCTGCAGTCTCTGAGGTCCTGAGTTCAATTCCCAGCACTGCAAAAATGGGAAAAGGACCTGGCAATCCACTCCCAAGGCAATCCCAAAACAGTCAGCCACTGAAAACACTATGAGGGTTGCTATGAGTCGGATACCGACTTGACGGCACCTAACAACAACAACATGTTTTGTAAATGAGAAGAATAACAAAACCCTGCAACTTGAGAGGTTTTCTCTCTAGGCCCAGGTATAACCTTGTGTGGGTAGAAAGTTAATGTTATGTGTTCTTAATTTTGCTGCTTTTGAGTAAGACCCTGTGCATTCCCTTCCCTAAGCCCACCAGGAAACTGAGCTGTACAGGCCTGCTTGCTGCTTTTAGTTGAGCACATTATAAGACTGCCAGTGTAACTGTTATGTGCCATTTGGTAACTTACATGACGGTTTAGGGTTGTTATCAAGTTGTGGCCTGGTGCTATGACCTTGTCTTTAAGAGTTTGAATAAGGGGGTTTTGCAGGACTTACAACTGGAAGTTGTTACCACATTCCATGGGGATAATCTCCAGGAAGAACTCTGTAACTGATGGTCTTGATGGTGCTGTGTTGTGGTGGCCATGTTGTAATTGACATTACAGCAACTGACATCGCTGCTTCTAAACAGAAATATTCCTGCGGTGACTTTGTCCAGTCGAAGAGGATTCGTGGCACGTCCCTCTGCTATATGCATGATAGAAAAATAAAAACGTTTTTTGGTCTGGGGAAAAAAATAAGTCATGTTACTCCTCATTCCAAAACCATCTACTGGCAACCAAACAGACTTCCCAATTCTTTATCACAGCTGTCTGTTCTGCCTTTTCTGGTCCTTGCCTGTGTCTCATGCCCATTTCCTTTTTGCCCTTTGCTCCCTCTCACTGGCCACTTTGCTGCTCCTGAAATACATCAAGCATGTTCCAACTTCAGGGTTTTTGCACTGGTTTTACTTCTCTCTGGAATTTTCCTCCTGCAGACACATCTCTGGCTCCCTCAATTCATTCAGGCCTCGAACACCATCTTCAGAGGCTTCCCTGTCCAGCTCTTTGAGACGCTCTCCTTATCACTTGTAACTGTGCAATGATTTTGTTTTCATGTCTTCTTTCTCCCCCACCTCACGACTCCAGAGAACAGGGACCTATCCATTGCTTTGCAGCGCATGGCTCACTGTCTAACACTCCTAAAGTTGCCCATATGTGAATGACTTTATCCAAATGTGTTAGTGCGCTGTGTGAGGCTCTGACAAGATAAAGAACAAAGCATGGCTGCTGCCCAAAGGACTTCATTTGAGTGGAGGAGGGTGGGGTAATGAGCAGTGGCCATATGATTTGTTGTCCAGCTGGAATACATCTACACCAGGACAAGAGGTCACACTGGCACATAATGGTCATCCCAAGAAGATAGACCCCAACTATGTCCAGCATGGCTAACAGTTCACCCCAGTTGTATGTGATATGAGATCAGAAGGTGCAGACTTCTTTGAAGTCAGGAAACTGGGCAGAAGCTTAAAAAAGCAAGGCTCTGGCTGTGGGTGTAGCTCCGTGGTAGAGTGCTTTCCTAACCGGTGCAAAGCCCCGGGTTCCATGGCTGGGGCTGCAAATAAGCAAATAAATAAAAAAGGGATCTGAAGAAGGGAGCTCCTGGCAGAGCAAACAGTGTGAGCAAAGGAACTGGAGCATGAAGATGCATGATGTGTCAGGCACAGGATATATGGCTGCTTGGGAGAGGCAAGCCTGGATGGGTAAGTTGAGGCCTTCTGAAAACAGGAACTCAGAATGCCAGGCCAAGCCTTTATCCTGTGGATAGTAGGGAAGGGTTTAGTGTGGTTCAGAGGTGAGGCTGTCTCAGGGCAGCTGGAGGCAAGGGGAGAAAGGACCACTCCAGATCCCTAGTATCTTCAGTCTGGACCTTAGTCATTCTTCCAGGCTGCAGTCTTCCAGGAATCCATTCATGATTGCTCCAGTCCACAACAGTCTGCCACTTCCCAAGTACAGCCCAAAAGTAGAACTTGGGGTATTGGTGCCTGGCTGGGTTCCACCCTTTGGGTTTCTCTTCTGTGCCAAACACCTGTCCCTGAGGCTCCCAGGGGAACTGAGCTAAGCCTCCAGGCATCCTGGAAGCTGTGCCCCAGGTGGCTTGCCTGGTGCTTGGTAGGTGTACTTTAGCTCCTCCTGCCCAAATGTAGGGGTCTGGGATTTAGCCCAGTTGGTGCGCCGCTCTGCAGTCTCTGAAGTCCCAGGTTCGATTCCCAGCACTACAAAAATGGAAGAAGTGGCAATCCATTCCCGAGGCAATCCCAAAACAATCAGCCATTGAAAAGCCTATGAGACTTGCTACGAGTCAGATATGACTCAACTCAACAGCACCTAACAATAACAACAGCCCAAATGTGGGCCCAGCTGCATTATGCAAAGCCCTGAGCTCCTAGAGGACTGTACGTTGCTGACACAGGTGGCTTACCTGCTCTTTCTGCTAAGGCAGCATGGCCAGTGCCATGCTTCCTTCACATTGGTGTAACCATGTTCCTATGCCCCTCTGGGGTGTCCTCTGAACCCCACTGTTGCTCATTCATGCCCTGAGTCATTCACTTGTTTATCCACATATCTTAGCCCCCCACCCACTCTTCACCGGGCACTGGGGTATCAGATGACTGTTCACATCCCTGCTCTCAGCTCAAGGATTCAATATGCAGGCTGAAAAAATAATAACGACCGCCAGCACTTATAGAACACCTACCATGTGCTTACATGGATAAGGCAGCCAGAGTGGCTCTCTAAACCTGAGTCAGACCATGTCCTGCTCCAAATCCTCCAAAGTCTCTAGTCTCACACAAAAGCCAACTGGCTCTGCATGGCCTGTAAGACCTCTGGTCACCTCTCCCCCTCCAGACTGCTTTCTAGCTACCCCAGCCCCTTCCAGGTCTCCAGTCCTGGCTTAAGATCTTGCTTCCTGTTCCTTTTGCCTGGAACCTCTCCAGGTGTCTGCATGGCTAGCTCCTCAATGTATGGTTTCTCAACTCACATGTACCTCATAACACTTGAAAAAGAGAATTTTACCTCTTCCAGGAAGCCTTCCCTGACCACTCTTTCGAGAAATCACTCCTCTCCACATTCTCTGATTTGGATTTTGAGTACTTCCACCACTTGATATTATACTGTATATTCATTTCTAGTCTGCCTTTTTCTCTGCACTCTTGGGGAATTTGTTGTATTCACTGCTGAATCCCCCTCACCTACAATCAGGCTTGGCAGCATTGGAGACTCAGACACTTTGTATGGAATGAACGAATGTGCCACATCTCAAGGTTCAGGAGGGTCTTCCAGGTGGGCAAAAGGATGACAGACCACACTGGGAACATTTGGACAAAGGCATGGAAGTGTGAAGGCCCTTCCGGGGCTTGAAATCTCTAGGGTTAGGAACTCTTTAGGCAGCCTGGAAGTTGGGACAACACCCCCTCCCCGTGAGCCCATCCCCAATCCCTACTACAGAGATGGCTGGGTAGTTTTCACATGCTATATGGGACACAGGAAGTTGGGGCAAGATGGGGCTTCCTGCTGCTGTGTGGAGAGAGACAAGCCTTGGATCTCAGGGTTTTACTTTCAGGTGTCTGCCCTGCTCTGTTGGCCTGAGAAAGAACTATGGACAAATTATTTTCAATCTGAGAAAAATCTGTCCTGATCCTGTGGCAATTACTCATTATCTGCAACTGCCTTGATTATAACTCAGGGGACTTTGATATTTTCCTCCAAGGACACTGTTTCAGCATAAAAATTCAAAGAAGTCCCTGGCATCTGCTTGCCCTTGCTCAACAGAGCTACCTGTTGACTGGAGTCGGTGAACTTTAAGACGCCCTCTGCTCCGCCCCCATCAGAGCCGAGCTGCAGCAGGAAAGGAGCCAGCTAGAAGGCCCGGACCCACGAGCAGCCCTGCCTGCTCTCCACAGATTCCACTCTTGGCCATGGGCACCTTTTCACAGCCTTTGGTCTGTTTCCTCATCCAAAGGAGAAACTGGGAATTCCTGAGCAGGAGGAAAAAGTTCCTTCAAGGGGTCTCCCCAGCACATGTACCTCTGGCTCTCTAGGTAACCAGCTCCATGACAATGCTTTTGGTTGCATCTAAGAACCTTTTTTTTTTTTTTCTGGTATTGAGGGGCTAAACCCAGGGCCTTGCACATGCTTTCTAAGTGCTTTACCACTGGACTGCACCCCTAGCCCATTTTTTATTTTTTATCTTGGGTCAGGGTCTAAGTTAGGCAGGCAGCCTCTGGCCTCAAACCTGTGATCCTCATGCTTCTCCTGAGTCCCTGGGATTGCAGGCATGTGCCACAGCACCTAGCTTAGAACTCTGACTTTAGTAGACTCAAACCAAAGACTTTTCCCTTCTGTGACTATCCAGAGGTGAGACAGACTTTGGGACTATTTGGTTTATCACCTCAATGAAGTTGCCAAGGACTTGTTCCTTCTCTTAGCTGCCATCCTTCATGTTAGTTTCATCCTCAGGTTGGTGCCAAAAGGGAGGCAGTAACTTCACAAGTCATACTGGGATATGGCAACTACCCTGATTCCTCTTAAAGGGAAGGAAACACTTCCCAGAAGCCACTATGCTTTTCTGGTCCTGTATATTACTGGCTAGAACTGAGTTACATGCCCATCTTCAATCAATTACTGGCAAGAGGGAACAAGGTACCATAACTTGCTCAAACCAAGCATTAGGGGGAGTGGATGTCAGGGGAATCGCTAAGATATCGTCTCTAGGAGGTCACAGTCATAATTCAGCCCTTCTACAGGGCTCACCAGATGGCATTTTAAGTCTGCAATGCCCCTCAGTGTCATAAGGTGTTGAATTTTGGGCCAACATGGGTTCTATTACAAGGTTTCTGGACCCAGAAAGTTCCTTAACTTGAGCCAATTTCACTACCAAACTAAGATTCCTAAAAGACTCCTTTAAGACTCACCTCTGGTGGGTGAGGAAGGAATAGCTGCCTGGGTGGCTGCTACATGAGGGGCCCTTTTGCTTAACTTGCTCACACAGGCCTGCCCAGAGCTCCTGGTCTATTAGATAAACAGGCAGCTACAGTTATAGACTTGTTTCTATCTAAGATGGAGAATAGGGATCAGGTTACCTGCCTACTCAAAACCACCAGAAAAAAAAAAAAAAAAAAAAAAAAAAAAAACCAGACATAGAAAAGTGAAGCCGTGCCTCTCAAAGGTCTGGCTAGTGAACAGCACAGGACAGGGACAGCAGACAGGCGGAAGCAGCCCAACTGCCCCAGCTCACTGCCTGGAGAGTTTTCAGGTTGTGGCAGAAGGAGGGGACCTGACCTAGAGAAGACAGGAACTGAGGAGGCGGAGATACGAGTGTGGGGAGACAGAAGTGACTGAGTTTGGGGGACAGAATACCAGAGGACAGCATGCACTTGAGGAAAACATAGGAAGGCTTAGAGGAAACAGTGTCCACCACACCCTCAGAGCGTCATGTCTATTCCCACCAGTCAGAGCACTGGCAGGCATCACCGCCTATTAGGGAGAGTGCCCAGGAAGGGCTTGCTGCAACAGTGGCCAGTAATCAGCTCTAGAATCTGGATTGAGCACTGGTCTACATCCAATTCACAACAACAAAATGAAAATGAAACTCTCAAAAACCTTGCGAGCAAGACCCCACAAAATTAAATTGTTTCCAAGTAACTTAACTGTCATAGGACAGACCTCAAAAGGATTTATATGATTATAAACATGTCTAACACCTAAACAGGACAAAATTTACAATGACTGGCATCAAATCAAAGATTATCAAGCTTACAAAGTGGCAGACAACACAATCCATATTGAGGAAAGTAAATAATCAAAACCAGCTTATAATTAAAACATGCTGAAATGGGCAGAAAAGTTAACAATACAAATTATTCTAATTTTATCCCAACTGTTCAGAAGGTTATTTGGACCATCACATTTGTGGTCAAAAGAATTTGAGGCATTCTTTTTAACAAATGATGCTGGGAAAGCTGGAACCTCATATTTACGCAAAATAATGCATTTAGGTTCATCCAGCCACTTCTATGCTCCCCAGCTGCCTGCGCCCTTCTAGCCGGATCGCCAGTAGAAGAATAAGGAAGGAGATCTCCATATCATTGGCTCATACAGAACAGACAACCTGCAAATTCAGCAGGGGTAAAGCACTCAGGAAACTGGTTACCAAAGCCACTCGCACATTACAGGCCTGGTACTGTGGCACTGAGTGAAATTAGACGTCCCCAGAAGTCCACTGAACTTCTGATTCCCAAACTCTTCTTCTAGCCTTTGGTGTAAGAAATTGCTCAGGACTTCAAAACAGACCTACACTTCCAGAATGCAGCTATTGATGCTTTGCAGGAGGCAAGTGAGGCCTGTCTAGCTGGCCTTTGTTGTTGTTGTTGTTAGGTGCCGTCGAGTCGGTATCCGACTCATAGCGACCCTCATAGGGTTTTCAATGGCTGAGTGCTTCAGGATTGCCTTGGGAGTGGATTGCCAAGCCCTTCTCCCATTTTTGTGGTGCTGGGAATTGAACTTGGGACCTCAGAGACCGCAGCGCAGTGCTCTACCAACTGAGCTAAATCCCAGCCCCAGCTGGCCTTTAGAAGACACTATACCAAGGGTTAGGCATGCCAAATACATACCAATTATATTGAAAGACATCCAACTAGCATGCTGCCCATGTGGAGAACATGCTAAAGAATCCACTATGATGAGAAATACTTCATTTTTAAAGGATAAGTTTATTTTTATCCATCTCTTGTTATTAGTAGTTCTGGATGTTAGATGTTTTTTCCCCATGGGGTCAAAAGGTAACTAAGTATATGATTAGGAGTGGAAAACTAGGAGACAGAAATTAGGTATTTGCAGCTTCTCTATTTTCATTTGCATGTGAATTTTTAACATAAATGTGGGGATTTAAAAATCAAAATGCCCCAGTGAACTAATTTCAGCAGTGCAACTTTATAACAATTATAAATAAACCTGTTACATTTTTTGGAAAATGCCAACATTTGGAATTTTTTTTCAGTACTTAGGTACTTGGGGGTTGAACACAGAGCCTTGCACATACAAGCGCTCTACTTCAGAACTGCATTCCTGCTCATTTTTTACTTTTTGAGTCAGGGTATTGCTAAAGGTATGCAGGCAGCTTTTAGCCTTAAACTCATGATTTTCCTGCCTCTGTCTCCCAAATTGCTGGGATTACAGGCATGTGCCACAACAGGCCCAACATTTGGATTTTTAAAAAACAAGTACATTTCTCATTGACAGCAACTGAAGGGTGTTTACAGCATTTTATTCTATATCCATTCACTATACTGTTCTGAGTTGTCCTACAGGGAAGTACACATTTTTAATGCCATCCCTCGTCTGTGTTGTTCCTATTAAGTTTGCTATTAAAATAAATTAAACCGTAAAAATAAGAAAACAAACATGGACCATTACCTTATACCACATATAAAAATTAATTCCAAGTGGACCAAAGACATACATAAGAGCTAAAACTATAAAACTCTTAGAAATTCTTTGTGACATTGGATTTGGCAATAACACCAAAAACACAAGCAACAAAATGAATACATAAACTGGACTTCATCAAAATTAAACTTGTGTGCATCAAAGAATACTGTCATAAGAGTGAAAAGGGCAACTCAAAGAATGGGAAAAAATACTTTCAGATCAGATATATCTTGTATGGGATTAACATCAGACTATGTCAAGAACTTCCATAAACTTGGTGTGGTGGCACACACCTGTAATCCCTCCACTTGGAAGGCTGAGGCAGGAGGAGTGTGTGTTTGAGACCAGCTTGGGCTACATAGTGAGACCCTATCTCAAAAAGAAAAAAAGAGAAAAGAAAAGAAAAAAAGAAGAAAGAACAAAACTTCTATAGCTCAACAATAAAAAACAAACAACCCCATTAAAAAATAGATATTTCTCTAAAGAAGATAAACAAATGGCCAGTATGTACACATAAAGATGCTCAGTATCACTAACATTAGGTAAATGCAAATCAAACACATATAAGATGCCACCCTCACTCACTAGGAATGATATTATCAATAAAATAGAAAATACCAAGTATTGGTGAGGAGCCCTTGTGTATTGCTCATGGGAATGTAAAATAGTACAGCCAATGTGGAAAACAGTATGGCAATTCCCTCCAAAATTAAAGAACTACCTTATAATCCAATACTTTTTCTCCTAAGATACACTCTCCCCAAAAATTCAAAGCAGAGTCTCAAACAGATTTTTGTATACCAGTGCTCGTAGCAGCACTTTTCTCAATAGCCAAAAAGTGAAAACAAGCCAGGTGTTGTGGCATATGCCTGTACTCTGATTGACTCAGAGGCTAAGACAGGAGGATTGCAAGTTTGAGGTCAGAGGCAGCCTGTGCAACTTATTAAGACCTTGTCTCAAAAAAAAATAAAATAAAATAAAAAATAAAATAAAAAAATAAAAAATAAAAAAATAAAAAATTTACAAAGGAGCTGGGGTGCAGCTCAGTGTTAGAGCACTTACCTACTGTGTGATAAGCCCTGGGTCTGACACCACCAGCACTGAAAAAATAAAGAAAAGAAAAAGTGAAAACAACCCAAATGTCAATTGGTACGTACACGCAATGGAGTATTATTCAGCTCTTAAAAAGATATGAAGTTCTGATAATTCTACAACACAGAAAAACCTTGAAGGCAAATATTACATTTTACTTATATGAAGTACCTTTTGTTGTTGTTGTTAGGGGCTATCAAGTCAGATCCAACTCATGGTGACCCCTATGTACAACACAACAAAAGACAACACTGTGCTATGCACATCATCTTTTTATGTTTGAGCCCAATGTGGTAGCCATTATGTTTCTTCTCATTTTGAATTGTGCCACATCTGCAAAAGGAGTTCACAGGGGCTTTACTCCATTCTTATCACTAAGGTCGACTCTACTTTGAGGGGGCAGTTCTTCCCCAGTCCTTTCTTAAATGCCTTTCAGCCTGGGGGATTAATTTTTTGGCACTCTATTTGACAGTGCTTCTCTGCTATTCATAGGGTTTTCAATGGTTATTTGTTTAGGAGTGGGTTGCCAGGTCCTTCTCCCTAGTCTTAGTCTGGAAGCTAAGCTGAAACCTGTCCACCATGGGTGGCCCTGCTGGTATGAGATACTAGTTGGCAGAGCTTTTAGTATCACAGTAACATGCAAGCCTCCACAGCAGGACAAGCTGACAGATATGTGGGGGATGAAGTACGTAGGGTAGTAAAATTCATGGAGACAGAAAGGAGACTAGTAGTATGTTAGTCAGCCTTTCATTGCTGTGACAAAATTCTTAACTTAAAAGGAGGAAAGACTTATTTGGCTCGTGGTTTTGGAGGTTTCAGTCCATGGTGAGCTGGCTCTGTTGCTTTCAGGCTTGTGGCAAAGCAGAATCATGGCAGAAGGACATGGTGGTGGAAAGCTTCTCACCTCATGGCAGCCAGGAAGCAGAGGGAGGAAGAGACAAAGGGGCCAGGGATAAGCTATATCCTTCCAGGGAATGGCCCTAGTGACCTATTTCTTCCCCTAGGCCCTACCTCCTGATTTCCACTACCTCCCAATAATGCCATCAAATCATGAATCCATCAATGGATTAATTCACTAATGAGCTCAGAGTTCTTGGGATCCAATTATATTCCCAAAGCCCCATCAGCTGGCAACCAAGCCTTTAACACAGGAGACTTCAGAAGACATTTCAGATTTAAACCATAGTGAGTGGTTATCAAGGGTTGGGGAAAAGGGGATAGGAATTACTGTTTAATGAGTATGGAGCTTCAATTTGGGATTTCATTATCTGGGGGTAGATAATGGTGATGGGTATACATTAGGAATGTACTTAATGTCATTGAATTATACACTTTAAAATAGTTAAAATAATAACTTTTAAGTTATGTACATTTTACCACAATAAAAAAAAAGCAGGGACAGGGAAGATATGAGAAAAGACCTAAATGAATCTCTCAAGTTGAAAAAGACAATATCTAAGACAAAAACTACACTGGAAAGGATGAATGGCAGATTACATATATTAGTGAGTTGAAAGGCATAGTTAATAGAGAATGTCCAAAATGAAATATAGGAAAAAGGATCAAAAGTAAAACACCCAGATGCAGTGGCACACACCTTCAATCACAGAGACTCCAGAAGCTGAGACAGGAGGATCTTGAATTTGAGGCCACGGGCAGCCTGTGTAACTTAGTGAGATCCTGTATCAAAATTAAAAATAAAATAGGGGACCGGATGCAACTCAGTGGTAGAGCACTTGTGTAGCATGCTCTAGGTCCTGGGTTCAACCTCTTAGTACTGGGAGGAAAAAAAAGTAAAACAGCTAAGCACAGTGGTGCACATCTGTAATCCCAGCACTTGGAAGACAAAGGCAGTGGATCACAGTTTGAGACCAGCCTGGGCTTGCCTGAGTTTAAGGAAAACCTGGGCAACTTAGTAAGATGCTGTCTCAAAATTAGAAAAGGGCTGAAGATGTGGCTCAGTGGTAGAGCACTTTCCTAGAATTTGCAATGCCCTGGATTCAATCCCTAGTAATAGACACACACGAAGAAAAAAAGAAGAACATCAGTGGGTAGGACAACAGTGGTAGGACAGCTTCAAGCAGTTGCACATATGGGTAATCTGAACTGCTGAAGGAAAGTGAGATGCATGATAGAAAACATTTTTGAAAAAATAATGGCAAACTCTCCAAACTTAATGAAAATTATATGTGGATACAAGAAGCTCAAAGAGTTCTGAGCAGAAGAAACACAAATGAAACTATACCAAATCACCTCATAACCAAATTGTTGTTGTTGTTAGGTGCCGTCCAGTCGGTATCCGACTCATAGTGACCCTCATAGGGTTTTCAATAGCTGACTGTTTCGGGATTGCCTTGGGAGTGGATTGCCAGGTCCTTCTCCCATTTTTGCAGTGCTGGGAATTGAACTCGGGACCTCAGAGACTGCAGCACAGCGCTCTACCAACTGAGCTAAATCCCAGCCCTCATAACCAAATAGAAAAACCTTAAAAGCAGTCAGAGAGAAAAAAAGACTTGAGATATACATGCATGCAGAGGAAACAAAGAAAGGACAATATCAGACTTGCTGTTGGAAGCATTGTAAGCAATAAAACAGCAGAGTAACATTTTTAAAGTATTAGGGAAAGAAAAACCTCTGGTCAATCTAGAATTCTATACCCAGCAAAAATATCTTTCAATAATGAAGGCAAAATTGAGGTGTTTTAGACATACAAAAGCTAAGTGAAATAATCATCCCCACTACAAGCAATGTTAAAAGGTCAGGGATGATGGTGCATGCCTGTAATCCCAGCACTCTGGAGGCTAAAGGAGGGAGATTCCAAGTTCAAGGCTAGCCTGGGGTATACAGTAAGACCCTGTCTCAAACAAACAAACAAAATCACAAACCCCAAACACATACACAGCACACATACACAGATTATAAGACTGGATAAAATATCAAACTACATGCTGCCTGTAAGAAATACACTTTAAAGCCAAGTATGTTGGTGCATACCTGTTAACCCAGCAACTTGGGAGGCTGAGGCAGGAGGATCAATGCAAGTTTGAAGGTAGCCTGATCTAAATAGCAAGTTTGAGTCCAGCCTGGACTATAAAATGAGACCCTGTCTCAAAAAACAAAACAAAACAAACAAAAATATCCCACATTTTATTTATTTATTTTTTGCAGTACTAGGGCATTGAACCTCAGGCCTTGCACATACTTTGCAAGCACTCTGCCACTGAGCTGCACTCCCAGATGCTTTTTTATTTTTTATCTTGGGACAGGGTCTCGATAAGTTATGCAGGCTGCCTCTGGCCTCAAACTTGTGATCCTGCCGCCTCCATCTCCCAAGTCACTGGGATTACTGGCGTGTGCCACTGCACCTGGCAAGAAACACACTTTAAGATGAAAATGGCAACAGGTTAACAGTAAAAAGAAAGAAAAAGACATATGCTAACATTAGTCAAAAGAAAGTAGCATTTCAATATCAGATTCGGATAAATTTCAGAGCAAAGACTATTACCAGGGATAAATTCCTCTAAAGGGCAATATGCACCTAATAAAATATCTATAGAAAAACATCATTGTAAGGGAAAACATATAATAGGGATTTCAGATGTCTCTTAATCACTGATAGAACAAGCAGGCAGAAACCTAGCAAAGATATCATAGACTTGAATACTACCAGCAACCATCTCGACCTGACTGACATTTATAGAACACTCCACCCAAGAACACAGAAGACATTCTTTTGAGTGTACATGAATTTTTACCAAAATAGACCATATTTTGGGCCATAAAACAAGTCTAAAGTTGAAAGGATTCAAGTCATGCAAAGTCTAAACCCATGTCAGAATTAAATTACAAATCCAGTAAAACAGAGATCTAAAAAAAAAAAAAAAAAAAATCCTTCAACATTTGGAAACTAACAGATTTCTAAATAACACCTGGGTCAAAAAACGAATCAAATGGAAGTTAGAAGGTATTTTGACCTGATTGACAATGAAATCACAATGTATCCAAATTTCAGATATCAGTATAACAAGATTTAAAAAGAACTCTGCAGCACTAAACCCCTATATTAGAAAAGAAAGGCCTCAAATAAACATCTTCAACTTCCACTGTTATTAAATGCTGAGTCTCCTATTTTTGCTGCACGAGAGATCAAACCCAGTACCTCAGAGAGTACAGAGGAGCACTCTATCAACTGAGCTAAACCCCAACCCAGTGAGACATAATAGAGGATGAAGTGAGCTGGCAGTAAAATATTGGGAGCTGGGAACCTAAAACCAGTCCTCACTGCCACCAAAACCCACACCTGATGGTCATTTCCTGCTTATGGGGTCACAGAAGCAAATGCTTACAATTTGGCATGGAGAGGCAAAGTAGATGGGAGGATTTGGACATGTAGCAGGCAGGGACCAGCAGTGGCCTGAACCCTAGAAAGCCTGACACAATGATCTTTGATAGCAACCACTCAACTCAATCCACTTGTCAACACTGTGGCACTTCAGACCCGTCACTCTTGCACATGATTTGAAACATAACAACAGGACAATGGCATTTTTATTTACAATTAGACCAAAAAAAAAAAAAAAAAAAAAGGCATACAGGCATTTTTTAATTAAAAATAATGATGATTTAAAAAGTCAGAAAAATTGACAATGTTTGAACCCTTTCCCCACTGCCCTCAAAAAGAGAATTTCTTAGGGGAAAATTAAATCCAAGATTTGGATGAAGGAAAGATCCTAATATCATTGTCTACTGCTTGGGTTCCCTTTTCTCCAACCTGATTCTTGGTGGGTGCCTTTTGGTGCTGTGGAGTCACTGTGAGGCAAGTTTGAGAAATTCACTGGTTTGACTGATAGACCTGGCAGAGTCCTGGGAGACTCTGGGGTAGAGAAGGGTAGGGTGTGTTCCTAGTGTAACCAGCATCCTGAGCTTTGTCTTGTGGCAGAGTCTCAAAGGACTGGAGCAAGGGTGACTGGCTGTTACTTGAATCCTAATTCCAAGGTGGATTTGGTCTCTTGCAATTTAAGAGTAAAGGTCTGTGACTTGCACAGGGAAGGCAGGGGGCTGGGAAGAGTGGGTGCTTGTGGAGGTACCGGACAGTCACATGAGCCTCCTCCAACTTGGGGAGACTGAGTGTCTTACTTATTCCTGGGAATTAGGGATGGAAAACCTTACCTTCCACCTTCCTTCTCACAGCAGTTTTCTAGGTATCCCAAAAGAACTCTGGTAGGAAGTAGAAGGGATGGGTCTGGCTAAAAGAACTGAATGTACACACTGAAGCTAGGGGACATCAGGGAGACAATGCCTCTGCCCAGCCATCTCAGGGAGGGGATCTGAGGACTCCAGGACTCCTTGTTCTGCCTTGGAAATGGGGGAGAAGGTTCACCACTAGCACACTTATGAAAGAGTGGCACTCCCAGAGGACTTGGGAGAAATCCTGAGGGGCAAGCACCCTGGTGGCCTTTGCCACCCCTTCCCAGACACAAGACACATGGAAGCCTGGCTCTGGAAATACTTGGCCCCAGAGCCAGGGTTTCTTGGCACAAGAACAGTTCGTTGCAGGTATCTTCACTTCCTCCTTGGTGGTCAGCAAACTGGCTGTGCTGATTGGCTTCATGTTGTCTTAGGGAGCCTGACCCCAGTACTTCGGGGGTACTTCTGCATAGCAACCAAGGCCTGGGCTTGCTCCTGATGAAGACGACCAGAGGCCTGCCTGGAAGACCTGCCTGAAGGCTCTGCCTCAGGCAGCCCGGTAGGATGCTGGGGAAGAGAGGGGAGGGAGAAGGGCTGCAGAGGCCAGTTGGCACTGAGGCTGTTGTCCACACTATAGCTATGCCAAATCACAGCAGTGGCGGTGACCAAGGGCAGTGAAAGGGTAGGAACCCTCACTGCAGCCCTGGCCTTTCTTCTTCCAGTTAGTGGTGGGGTGGCCAATAGCCCTGAGGTGGAGATAGTGACCAAAACCCAGTATCTCAGTGGATTTATCCATCCTGGATCCATTTGTTAAAAACAAAACAAAACAAAACAAAACAAAAAGGAAAAAAAAAAAAACCACCAAACGAAAAATAAACCTGAATAAACAGGTCTGAGAGCTTCTGCTGAAGGGAACTTTTCTAGCATTGAAGAAAAAACAACCCACAAGAAAACCTCATCCCCCCACAAAACTGGAATAAGACGAAGAAAAATGTAAGAGTTATCTACAGGCCCTCCCGCCCCCCACGCAACCCCGGGATCCAGGAACACTGTGCCAGGAGTTACATTCCAAACGAGCAGGAGTTATTTTATTTTGTGTGCCTGCAGGTCCCCACGCTGGGTGGCTTCTGTCCGGGGATGGAGTGGGCCTGGCTATGGTCCACACTGGTCAGTCTATCTTCACTGCGGCGTAGATCTTGCGGACAAACATGTAGGCTGCATAGAAGCCGATGGTGCCCGTGAGCAGCCAGAAGGACAGGACCATGAGGGCTGTGTAGCCGAAGTAGAGGAGAGAGGGGATGAACTCGACGATGTCCAGCTGGGTCAATGGGCAGGGAGAGAACAGGGATGGACACTTAGTGCCAGGCTGCCATGGCAAGTCGGGGACCCCACCCTCTCATGCATCTTGTAGTGAAGGTGACACCTGGCAAGGGGAACAGGGTTCATAGCCACTGCTAACCTTCATCTGGACCAGGGCCTGGGTATTGCTTTAGATCTCATGGCCTCAGGGGCCAGGCCAAGAACACTGTAGCTAGGAATGGCCACAGCTGTGCCACTTCCTGGTCCTACAGTCCCCAGAACAGCACAGCAACACTGCTGGATGGCAGGAGCAGTGGTCAGGGATCTGGGAGGGAGGCAGCAAGGAGGGGCATCCAATGCTCCTAGCCTAAGGACCAGAAGGCCACCGTCAATCTGCCTCAGCCTATGTTCTTCTCTCCCTGAGAATTCTTGACCCTTCTGGATTTTCATCTTAGAGCATTTTATTTTAATTATTTTGTCATACCATGGGTTGAACCCAGGACCTCGTACATGCTAGGCAAGTGCTCCGTCACTTAGCTGCACATCCAGTCCCCTTTTCATTTGTTTTTTTATTTTATATTGAGACAGGATCTTGCTAAGTTGTACACACTGCCTCTGGCCTCAAACTCATGATCCTTCTGCCTTAGCCTCCCGAGTCACTGGGACTACAGGTGTGCATCACAGTGCCAAACTCTTGGAGCAGTTGAGCCTTCTTTGTGACTGGAATACAGTATGGTGCGCCAGGAAGAGATGCCAGGGATTGGTATTGCATTTACTGGTGGGAGAGAATGAAGCTAATCTGGAACTGTAGTATCAAGATATGCCCAATGTACCAGGCCCTGAGGGGGCCTGTAACAGTACTCACGGGCAGACACGCAGTCACAAAATGTCAGAAGCCCAGAAGAAAACAATAAAGAAAAAAAACTAAAGAAATAGAGAAAACAATATGGGTCACTCTTTGAGATCTTCTCCTAAGCCTAAAGGGGGAAGGCCATGTTTTTGGGTTCAACCCACCATCTCTCCCATAAGCATTCTGTGGCTGGAGATGGGGTGAGGGTGGGGGAGTCAGGAGAGGAAGGAGCAGGGCTGTGCTTAAACCAGCAAAGGGATGAGCAAAAAGGACTGGAAGGGACCCAGCGCTCACGCAGGCCAAGGCCCACCTTTCATAGCCAAGACACAGGAATAGAGGAGTTTTTTTTTTTTTTTTTTTTTAAATAGGGAAGGCAGATTGGGGCAGGAGGAGGAAGAACAAGAGGCTGTGATGAGATCTTTATCCTTTTCCATTGCCACGCACTCCACCACTGAGCAGCATCCCTTAGCCTCATTTTATATTTATTTATTTTGAGATAGGGTCTTGCTGAATTGTGTAGGCTGCCTCTTGCCTGCACTTTTCCAGCTTCAGCCTCCCAAATACCTGGGATTATAGGTGTGCACGATGGTCCCCAGCAGCAAACTTTCTTTTTTCTTTTTTTTTCCAACTTGGGGGTTGAACCCAGGGCATCATACATACTTTGCAAGTGCTCTAATACTGAGCTGTACTCCCAGCCCACATTTTATTTTTTATTTTGAGGGTCTTCTTTATTTTGAGACATGCTGCCTCTGTCCTTGAACGTGTGATCCTCCTGGCTCTACCTCCCGAGTTGCTGCGATTAGAGGTATGTGCCACCACACCTGGCATAGTAAATTTTTTCTTAAAGGGTCAGATTGTAAATTTTTTAGGCGTTGTTGGCCGTATGGTTTCTGTTGCCACTACTTAACTGTCCCTGCAGTTTGAAGCAGCCACAGATGATGCATAAGTGAATGAACACTTTATTTCAGGAATAGGACTGCTAGCCTGTGGGCTGCAGTTTGCTGACCTCAGAGCCAGACAACTATCTGTTGGGATTGCTGAAGACGGGCACAGTCACCAGTGAAAACAAGGGTGAAGCACTGTATTAAATGATCCTTAAAGTCCTTTCCAGCCTGGCATTTGGGGGAAAGGGCATTCTAACTGGGATCCCACTAATGGACCTGAATTCTATTTTGCAAATACACACTGGCTTGCAAGCAGAGGACTACTTGTTTTTCGGCTTGGAAGATCCAAAGTATAGCAGATAAGATCAGTCTTCAGCATTAGCCTTAGAGATGAGGGCCCACTAGAACCTTCCCAAACTCCTCTCACTGGCCTATCTGGTTTGTGTGCCAGGCATGAATCATCTAAACTGCTGTGGGGATCTGTTTATATTCCTACTCTTGTCATTCCTTAGAGACAATGAGCTCTGGGAGTTTGCCCTAACTCACTTGTAACCTACCTGGGCTCCCACAGAGGGAGGCCTCTGAGACACAGGCAAAGCCCCAGTCCCCCATCTCCTCCCTCTGTAGGATCAAACAACAAGTAGGAAGCCCCCAGGGACATGATGCCTGAGTACTAACTGTGGGTTCTAAAGGCTAGATCAGCACTTTGGGCTTTTAGCTTTACTAACTCCTTTCACCTGCTTTTATCCTCTCATGTTCTTCTCGTTTCTAGTGTCTTGAGGTGAACACTGTATTATCAGTCTTATTTCCTACTAGAAGCATGGCAGGCAACTTACTACCTTTTTTTTTTTTTCTTGAGATTATTGTTGTTAGGTGCTGTAGAATGGTATCTGACTCACAACGACCCTCATAGGGTTTTTAATGACTGATTGTTTTGGGAGTGGACTGCCATGTCCTCTAGTTTTTGCAGTGCTGGGGACTGAACCCGGCTTCTCAGAGAGTGTGGAGCAGTGATCTACCCACTGAGCTAAACCCTAGCTCAAAGTCTTGCTATATAGCCCAAGCTGGCTTTGAACACTTGAACCTCCTGCCTCAGCCTCCCAAGTGCTGAGATTATGTGCCATTTGCTTTTAAATACTGCTCTGGGGATGCCTCACAGGTTTTGCATGCGATATTCTGTCATTTAGCCTGAAGGCTGGTCTCCTAAACATACAGAACATAAATGGCCTTGGTCCTCCCCACTCTTGGTAGGAAAGTATGATTCAGACACTGGGGTTTTCTCCCAGCATCCTCCTACTCACATCCTGCCCAAAGAGTACTTAAGGAAAGCCATACCTTGTTAACAAAATAAAAGATGGCATAGACCAGGACATAGAATGCAGATCCCCCAGAGACGAGGAAATTCCTCCACCACCAGCGGTAATCCTGAGGAAGAAACAAAGCAAGGGTCATTGTGGTCTCCATGGCCTCTTCTCACCAAATCTCATGGTTGCTTGAGGGGCTCAAAATTTGGTAAGAAGAGTAAGTTAATATTTAGGTGATGAAAATGTTTTATAGCTTGACAGTGATGTTAGTCATATAACTGGATGCATTTTTTTTTCGGTTTTTTTGAGATAGAGTTTCATTCTGTTGCTAAGGTTGTCCTGAATTTTGCTATGTAGCTCAGGCTGGCCTTCAACTCTTGGCAAGATTCTGGCCTCAGTCCCCTGAGTGCTGGGATTACAGGCATGAGTCACCATGCCTGGCTTTCTGGATGCATTTTTTAAAATGATAGTGACTTGCAGATTAAAAAGGATGAATTTTACTGTTTATAAATTATAGTGCAATTTTAAGAAACAATAGAAAAAGGAAAGTTGTAACGATTAACATTTCTTGAACAAACATGAGGTACTCTTCTTCTTCTTTTTTTTTTTTTTTTGGTGGTCCTGGGGGTTGAACTCAGGCCCTCGCGCCTGCCTGCTCTGCAAGTGCTGGACCACTGAGCTGCACCCCTGGCCAATTTTTTTTTTAATTTTTTTTTGAGACAGGGTCTTGCTAAATTACACAGATTGCCTCTGGTCTCGAACCTGCGATCCTCTTGCCTCTGCCTCTCAAGCCGCTGGGATTACAGGCATGCGCCACTGTGCCCGGCAACACGAGATACTCTTCTAAATGCTAAATGTGAATTGGTTCAGTCAGTACTTGTAGCAGCCTCCAAGTTAGGTCTTCACTATCACTGTATTGCTGAGGAGCAGCGGCAGGCACAAAGGCAGGGCAACCTGCTCAAGATCCAGAGCTACTAATGGAAGAGCCAGATTCTATTCTACGCTGGTAGTTGCTAGACCCTGGCCTACCCTCTCTGCAGGAGCTACTCCCCAGAGGGAAGGCAGGCCACCAGTCTGCACCTGCTAGTTGATGTAACTCCAGGAGTGGACCTGGTACTGACAAACCTACTGTCCTTCATTAAGCTAGGGTGACTACTCCATGTCGCCATGTGGTAAGGCAGGTGTTGTGACCTCCAGTGTAAGCTGAGAAACAGAGGTTTGGAGATGGAAACAGAATAATGGTCCCAAGACTTAGCACACATGGGAAACCCAGACCCAGCCTCTATGCACAGCCCCACTGACCTGTTCAATGCAGGATCCAGCCAGCCCCTACCCCTGGCCCTCTCTCCTCACCTCTGCACACAGCTGGAAGTACACCATGACGATGCTGATTTGTGAACAGGACACCACCAGAATGATGAAAACGAGGAACAGGAAGCCAAAAAGGTAATAGAACTGATTCTCCCAGATTGCCTGTAGATAGACCAGAGCAGGCCTTCAGCAGGCTTGCCTCTGCTCACTGCCCCTTCCCTTGTAATACCTGTCACCAGGGCAGGAATGGACACACCTTCACTACATTATCAGGATCTGTGAGCCTGGCAGGGGCTCTGACTGACCCCTTCTCCCTGGGACAGGGGGTGAGCCAGGCTGTTCTTAGGGAGGGGCGGGGACACGGCCGACTCCACTGTGGCTAGGCCCCAACCTGAACTCGGCAGCATGTAGGAAAAGATGATTCTCTTCCCAATCAAAATTATACAGCAGTAACCACAACTTAGGAGCAGCTTATCCTGTGCCAGGTGCTATGCTACACTCTTTATATTTATCTCCACATGAGAGCCTATGAAAGTTTGGCCTTTATAGCCAAGGAAGTCAAATCTCTGCCGACTGGCCCAGGGTCCCACAGACAGCATAAAGGGGGTCCCTCTGGGATGTGCACAGGGGCCCAAGGACAGCTAATTCATCCTCTAAGGTTGTCTTAGGCATGCTTGGGAGGGCGACAGTCTCAGCAGAGAGGGGCTGGACCACTCTTCTGGAACAGCAGACACCTGTGCAGTATTGAAATGGGGCATAACACCATCTGTGCCAGGCACCCAGCAGGCTCAGCCAGACTTACACAGTGCTGGAGCCTTTCTGCCAGCTTTCATGTTGACACTTCTGTCACAGCAGTGGCACTTCCTGAATGCCAACCACCTTTACATCTGCTCTAGCCTCACAACAATCTTGATAACTGGGTATCCTTCCCCCACCTGCCTGAAGTTTTGGCAAATGTTGACAGGTGAAGAGGGGAAGGGGGCCCAGAAATGGAAGCAAACGCAACAGTGCTATCAATCATGGTGAGGAATGACTACAATATCACAGAAGCAGCTTCCACATACTGAGTTCCTTCCACACACCAGACCCTGTACATGAGACATGTCATCTTTAACTCTCAAAGCTGTCTTGATTACCTGACTTCAGGGTAAAGCCTGGGGCTCCTGCAATTCACAGGCAGGAAGAAGCAGAGTGCCTAAGTGAGGGAAGAGACCAGGCGCATGTGGTGAGGCTATATGTGGAGGCAGGGGCCAGGCAGCAGTACTCACACTGAAGATGAAGAACAGCTCGATGAACATGGCGCCGAAGGGCAGGATCCCAGCCATAAGGATGCTAGAGCAGAGCATGAACGTTAGTGGTGCCCAAAGAACTCAGCCACTGGGAAGTCCAAGCTCCCCACCAAGCCCCAGGAAGAGGGAATTCCCATGCAGGTGGTTGTTCTAAGTCTTCTCCATGCTGTGGGACCATTATAACCTCTCGAAGTAGGCAAGGTAGGCAAAATTTTCCCTGGTTCACAGATGGGAAGTGAGGCAGAAAAGCGGGTGGCCTGCCCAAGGTCTAAGTGATGGCCTTAATCTGGGTCACCACATCCTCTGTCCCTTCCCTTCCCAGTCCTGGTTCCTCCTGGTTCCTAGGCCAATGCCAAGGCTGGCTGCAGCCTGGTCCTCTTTACTGTGGCATGAAGCTGAGCTTGCATGATATCTACTGGCATGCTTGCAACTACTGCAAGGGCACTGATCACAACACCCTGGGGCAGATGCCCTCTTCCATGTCCTGCTAGGGAGGTGGCTCAGGCGAGCACAGGCCTCATCCACACAGAAGCCTCCTGCTCACTTCTGCCAAAACACTCACCCTACAAATCGGTTCATGTACCACCGCTGTTCAGGTATCTGGCGGGGAATCTGGTTGGTGCGCACAGGGTTGTCATATGGCTGCTTGCGGAAGCCAAAGTAGTAGCCCAAGTAGACGAGAGGCAGGGAGATCCCAAACCACATACATAGCAGAGCCACCATGGTGGGAAAAGGGACCTGTGAAGACAATGCTATGAAGCCCTTAGTGGCCCTGATGCCCAGGATGAGGTTATACAAGAGAGAGAAGGAACATCTGGGCCCCAGGGAGGGGGAAGCCACACACTCTCCAGGACTGCTATAGTGGGGAGGGTTCCACAAACTCTTAATCTGCCCTGAGACTCCTGTTCAGAATCTCTCAGAGCCAAGAATTTCCAGTGGGGACAGCAGGGTGAAGATGGGGGCGCGTTTGAGCTCCCAGTGAAGAAGGAATCTTGGCATCCGTTGCTTATCATCCAGAGAGGAAGTGGGGAAGAACAGGGAAGGAAGGGACTGAGAACCCAAAAGGGATGTGAAGGGGCCAGAAGGAAAGGAAATGACGTGGGTAGTTAAGTGAAGAGAAAAAGGGAGAAAACAAAACTGCAGAAAGTTAAAACACCACAATGAAGAGAAAAAAGCGGGCTAGAACACTTCATAAATAGGACTCCATCTTAATAAAAATTTTAAATTATACAATTCCATTTAAAATATATCTATAGAAAGGAAAAGAAAGTCTGAAAGAATATATATGAACAATCTACCTAGTATTTATCTCTGGGTGGTTGGACTATAGGGTATTTTTAACTTCTTTAACTTCTCTGGACTTTCCAAAATTTCGACAGTGAGTTGCCAGGTGCAATGGTGCATGTCTGTAATCCCAGCGCCTTGGGAGGTAGAGGCAGGAGGAGTGTGAATTTGAGACCAGAGGCAGCCTGCATAATTTAGTGGGAAGATGATGCAAAATAAAAAATAGAAAATGGGCTCAGAGTGTACCCAGGGGTAGAACACTAGCAAAGTATGTGCAAGGCCCTGGGTTCAACCCCTAAGTACTGAAAAAAAAAAAAAAAAAATTCTATAATGAATGTTATAATGCGCAACTGGTAATTGGGAGGAAAATGTTGAAGAGAGAAGGAACACAGGTATAAAAAGAGGAAGTGAGAGGACAAGCATGACTTGTCTTTCCTGAGGGTGGCTTCCTAAATTGCTGGGAAGGAAGAACCCAGGCCTCCAGCAGCCTGGACTTGAACCTCACGTCAGGGACCTTAATAGGAACCTGCATGCAGAGGCTAGGGTAGCAAATGCCTGCCCAGTCTCTACCATGGCCCTGCTAACTTACCAGGACCCTATGTTCCCCATTCCACTGAGTTGAAAATCCTCTTTGATGAGTCCTGGCTAGCTGCTAGCAATACCATGGCCCAGGGCTGGTAAGCTAGCAGGACCATCTACCCATCCCCAACTTCTCCCTTCCCCTGTAGTGGCTAGTGCTGAAGAGTGGGACATAGAGGAAGAAAGTCCTATTGTGGGATGGTGTCCTAATCCACTCATACTTGGTTGAGCCAGGGGGATTCCCCAGCTGGCCCCTGGACTACGGAAACCTCCCTTTAGAGAAGTGAGCTTTGGCCAGCTGTCTGAGACCCTGAAGGGGCCAGGGCCAGGGCATTGGCAGATGATGGACACTGTTGGGGAAACCCCAGCTCCTTCTCAGCCCCCATGGCTGGGAACAGAACTTTGGGGACTCAGAAAAGAGAACAGCAGGAAGTGACCTTGGGGAATGGGGTTGAACTCCACTGGCACTTGTTGCTGGGGAGGGGCTAAAGGTCAGGGGAGGGGACTTACCGCTCCTGATGAGTGCTTTCCCCAGATGAAGCAATTCAATATGAAGCAGATGCCAAAAACCACACCAGGGTACAGTGTTGCCGTCTGAAAGCAAGAGGAGCCAGGTTAGAGAGATGCATCCAGAAGGCTCCCAGACCAGGGGCTCCAACTCCTTCTTGTCCTTCAGAACTCAGCTCAAGTATCATTCTTTCTTTCACCCCAGTCTAGGCAGGCCTCATGTACTTTGCCCACTTAGATGCTTGAAACAGTTTTTTCCTTGCTTTCATTCCACTGGACATAGATAGTCCCCCACTTACAAAGGTTCTACTTAGGATTTTTCAAGTTTTGTGACAGTGTGAAAGCAATGAGCATTCAGTAGAAACCATACCATGATACGCAGTAGGTTAGGTGTATTAAATGCATTTTCAACTCAGGACACTGTCAACTTAGGATGGGCTACTGGGATGTAACCATCTTGTAACTTGAGGAGTGTTTGTTTGTATTTTTGCTATCTGATCAATGCCTGCCTCTCCCTAACAGACTGAAAACTCCTTGGGAACAGTGAATCCTCCTTGTTCTCTCATATACTCCATCACTTAGAACACAGGAGCTGCTCAATAAATATTTGCTGAATAAATGAATGAATAAAACTTAAAACAAATATGGCTAGGCCCCAACCCAAACTATCTAGGAGGACACTTAAGGTATAATTGAGTCTTAGGGATGGCAAATGGTAGTCATCTCACCTAATATCCAGTGCAGGTTTAGAAGGGAAGGACTAACATTATCCCCTTTAAAGAGGAGGGCACAGAGAAGTTAAATAACAAGCCTCCTTCCCACCCCTCCCTTTACAGTTTGTCAAGGGGTACAGAAGTTAAAATACAAGCAGTGTCACTTCAGAGCCCACACTCTTGACCTACTACTGTGTATCTGAGTCAGCCAAAATCCCCTGGGCTGGGGTCCAGGCACAAGCAACCAAAGCCCCAGACTTACTCTTGAGCCTCTTTCTTTCCACACTGTGGCCACAAGGCCAGAGACCACTGTGACTGCCTGGGCATTCAGGTTGGTCATTGACTACAATGATCAAGGCCCTCAGGATATTTTGAGCAACCTGGTATTCAATCTCTGCTGCCAATTTCATCTTTGGTCCACTGCCCCTCCCACGTAATAGTTGGTCACTGCTCCTGCAGGTTCTGGTGCCTGGCCCTTTATGTAGGTCACCAACACCTTGTGGTACATGCTTCTTAGTGCTAACACTATCCAAGGGTCTTACATGCACAGTCTCTCCATCCATACAACCCTGAGAGGTAGATGCGAAGATCTCCATTGGAGAGGTGGCAAAACTGAGGCTCAGAGGGCTGTTTGTGATTATTAATCAAGGAAAGAATAGAACCAGGCCTGAGATCTGGGCAATTCCAGAAACTGAGGTCTTTCTGCTAGCTGCTTTTTTCCATCTGAAATCTTCCGCAAGGACCAACTCAAATGTCACTTTGCTCCTTCATGTTTCTCTTCAGGGAATTCCTCATCTGTCTTCCTGGCTAAAATTAGTAGTTTGGGCACTGTGTCAGATACCAGGGATATGAACAGAAAAAAAGTTCCAGGAAGAAGGGGCCCAGCGTTCCCTGGGAGGCAAGGACGACCCCGACACCTCTACTGTTTCTATGGTCTTTTCTATTTCTGAGGTCTCTACTCCCTCCCAGGACAGGAGCCATCGTCACTGGAGAGCAACAAAGGCAGCCAAGTCTGGAAAACAGGCTGGCAGTCACGTGGGCCTGGCAGGCAAGTCTCTATCTTGTTGGGCAGGGTGTTCTCCTATGGTGCTGCTGACTGAAGTCCTATCATTCCGAATCCTATTTCTTCTCTTGTGTGAGCCATCGAACAATATAGGTTAAAAGTCACCTAAGTTCAATCCCCATACTTTATAGAAAGGGCAACTAAGGCCCTGAGAGGTCTTGCTGCGAGCCTATGGGTAAAGGCCCAGAACTGCTGACCCCTGGGCCTGGGGCCCTACTGTTTCATGATACTGCTGCTCAGCCTCTAGCCTGAAAATCCCTACCAGGGATTTTCCCTGCCTACATTCCTGGGGAGTCCAGGAAGGAGCTTCTCAGCCCCATCGAATGTTGGGAGGAGGTTAGGACACTTACACAGAAGGCTCCTTTCTTCCACCGATGGCCTTTTAGAGTGCGATACAGACGGCCAGCCGAAAATCCACCAAATACCCTGTGGGAAAGGGAAAGGTTCACAGTAAAGGGACCTGTTCATGGTGTGAAGGAGGCTGGTGTTGGCCCCTGGGAACTCACTCACACACACCTACCCCATGAACATGAAGAGGAAGCAGGCTGTAGTCATGAGAGCTCCCCGGCTGGAGGGCGACAGCATCCCAAGCATGGCCACGACTGCAGAGGGAGGGGGAGGGCAGGGTCAGACTGGCCAGTCGCCAGGCCCACCACTCCAGGTGGGTAGGCTGACAGGACCCTGGGCAGGGTGGGATAGAAGAGGCTCCCTTCTCTTTTGGCCTTCTTGATAGCATGGTCCTTCCTGGTCTATAGAAAAGGCCTGAGTCTTCTCTGGGGCTCAGACCGTGAAGCAATTGCAGGACCTTGGCCAGCCAAATCTGAATTGCAGCTTCTAGTCCACAGAGCCCTTGGAATGAGCCAGGCATGGGGTGAGAGGCTTCTGAATGTCTGCTTAAAGAATGTGCCTTCTAAAGCAAGGTGCAGTGGTGCACACCTGTAATCCCAGTGGCTTGGGAGGCAGAGGCAGGAGGATCGCAAGTTCGAGACCAGAGGAAGTCTGCATAATTTAGTGAGACCCTGCCTCAAATAAAGTAAAAAAAATAGGCTGGGGTACAACTGAGTGGTCCAGCACTTGCAAAGCATAGAAGCATGAGGCCCTGGGTTGAACCTTCTAGTACCACAAAAAAAAAAGATAGACAGAAAAGAAAAGAAAAAAGAAGGTGCCCCCTTGACTCTGAAAGGTGGAGATTAGCTTCTCCACTTCTCAGATGAGGAAACTCAAGTTCAGTTTAATATAGTTCAATACAGTGTAGTGGCTTATCCAAGGTCATAAAGCTTGGATGCATTAGCCCAAGATATGAATTTGGGTAGACTGACTCTGGAACTATCTGTAACTACTATATATTAGTGTTTTGACTTTGTTAAAGAAAAAAGAAGGCTAGATGCAATGGCTCATGCCTGCAATCCCAGGGACTTGGGAGGCAAAGGCAAGAGGAGTACAGGTTCGAGGCCAGGGGCAGCCTGCATAACTTAGTAAGACCCTGTCTCAAAAAATAAAAAATGGGCTGGGGGTATAGACCAGTGGTAGAACAGCTGCAAAGCATGTATGAGGCCCTGGGTTCAACCCTCAAGTACCACAAAAACAAAAACAAAAATAAAAAAAAAAGAAGAAAAAGAAAAAGAATAAAGAAGAACAGAAAAGAAAAGAAAAAGAAGAAAGGCCTGAGTCCAGTCCTGACCCTGGTACTGACCTTGGATCAGTCCCCTAATGTGATCATAATAGGAGGCCAAGCTTACAGTGCTTAGGATGGAGTTGACACAGTAGGCTCCGTGAACAGAGCTGGACAGCTATGAGGAAAATTGCCATTCCCAGGGCCTGGGGCTGTTGCTGGGACAGGTGGCTATCTATCCAGAGGTACTGGCTTGCCTGTTTGGTAGTGAGTGCTTTGCCCTGCCTCAGGATTGGGCCATGCTCCTGTGGGCTCCATACCCAGCCCACTTGGTCCACTCACAGATAACGATGAGAATCATACAGAAGAGCTGAATTCCTGAGCCCAGCAGGGAGCTGAGGATCATGGGGTACTGGGGTGGCCTGAAGACATCACCATGCACAAGCTTCCATCCAGACTCCTCCATGGTGTCTTCCTGCAGCAAAGGGCAGAGAGCAAGGCAGATTAGGTTGTGAGGATGGAGTGGCTCCTACAGAGACCATCCCCACAGACACAAATCCCTGACCCAGCTGAGCTACCTCAGCTGTCAACTAGCTCCACCCTAAGTATAAGTGAATGAGACAGTGCTTCTTAGAGAAATGTCACATAGGGAATGGAGGCCACAAACAGGATATTTAAACCTGCATAAAAGGAGAATCTCCCTAATTCCACAAACCTAATATGTGGAAAATAATGTAAATATATCAATATATTAAATGTTAATTGTTCTTGGGTGTAAGATTTAGAAGCAATTTACTTCTTATGATTCTAAAAAAAATATGCAGCTGGGTATGGTGGTGCACATCTGTAATCCCAGCAACTCGGGAGGCTGAGGCAGGAGGATTGCCAGTTCAAGGCCAGAGGCAGCATATGCAACTTAGCAAGGTCTTGTCTCAAAATAAAAAATAAAGATGGGTCTAGGGGTGCAGCTGAGTGGTGGTGGGGGGAAAGAAAGAACAAGAATAAGCATTTATTTGTGGTGTAAGAAAAAGTAAAATAAAACAAAACAAAACAAAAAACTGGTATATGTCATGAAATTCAAGTGAACAAAAAACAACAAATGTTTACTATAGAAAAAAAATTTAAATATATAGAAAAGGCTAGGCATGATCATGCCTATAACCCCAGCTCTCAGGAGGCTGAGGCAAGAGAATTGTGTATTCAAAGCCAACCTGTGCTACAGGATAAGACTTTGTCTCAATAAATCACACATATACACACACAAACATATATAGAAAAATATATTTTAAAAACTGTATTTAAGTAATGTTTATGTATTAATGTAAAATAATACCATTGTTTCCTTTAGTCTTTTATATATGTTTACATATGTGTATGTTTCAAATAATGAAATTGAGATCATATTGTGTTCTTTGTAATTTTCAGGTGATGTTTGTAAACATTTCCTCACATCAATAAATACTCTTTGAAATTATACTTCAAGCTGGGCGCAGTGGCCCATGCCTATAATTCCAGCGACTCAGGAGACAGAGGGAGGAGGATCGCAAGTTTGAGACCAGAGGCAATCTGTGTAATTTAGTGAGACCCTGTCTCAAAAAGTAAAAAAATGGGCTGGGGGTACAACTCAGTGATACAGTACTTGCAAAGCATGCAAGTGTGAGGCCCTGGGTTCAATCCCCAGTACTGGGGGTGGGGGGAAGGAAAGAAAAGAAATTATACTTCAAAGTTGCAATAAATATTTTTAAACCAAATCTTTGTGTTTTTGATTCTTTCCTCAGAAAATTCTAGAATTACTGTGCCAAAGTAAGTTGCCTATTTTAAAGTTCTTGAGATGTAAAGCATCTTGAGATGCTTTTTCAGAAAACTGCCAATTTACCCCTTCATGGGTGGAATGGGAAGGTGGTCATCTCACATTAACCTTCCCAAAAATTAGTACCATTAAAAAAAAGGCTGGTGTATACCTATGATCCCAGCATGCAAGAGGCTGAGGCAAGAGAATCACAATTTTGAGGGAGATTGCTCTACACAATAAGACTCTGTCTCACAAAAAAAAAAAAAAAAAAAGGAAAAGAAAAGAAAAACATAAATCTGTGCTAATTTAATGGTCCAAAACCATTTTTTCTCATGATTGAATCTGCATTTTGGGGAGTTATCTCTGAGGCAAAAACAATTTTTCACATACAGTTTACTGGCCTTATGTAGCTCCTTGTCTGTAAATTTTCTGTTCATCATTAGAGATTTTTAGTTTTATTTCGTTTGGTTGTTGTTTATTGTTGTTTTTTCAGATTGGGTCTTGCTACGTCACCCAGGCTGGCCTTGAACTCATGATCCTTCTGCCTTAGCATACTGAGTGCTGAGATTACAAGGAGTGTGCCACCATGCCCAGATCTAGTTTAAAACTTTTTTTTACTGTCAAATTAATTGAGTTCTGTGATTTCTTCAATTATTGTTATACTCTAAAGTTAGAAACCTCATCCTTATCACTTTGGGTGATCAGAATTTTTTTCTTATTTTCAATGTTTTGCAATTTACTCTGCCAATGATCACTCTCCTCCACCAAGTCTGGCAGGCCCAAAGCCCTACTGCTAGTCTACCCTCCCTCTCCCAGTCCATTCCTCCCCAGCGAAGACCTCGTACAATGTCATCCTCCTTGTTATAGTTGGCGATGTCCTTCCGGAGGGTCCGAATGATAATCATGCTCAGGATGCCTGAAACAGGGTGGGGAGGAGGGGTTGTGAGCATCGCTAACAGAGCCATCTGTGCTCTGAGCCCTCTTCCAGTAGGGCCTGGCCATGTGGCCACCTCTGCTTCTACCCTAAAGCCAACTAGATAGAGGTGGGCAGAAAGATGGGGCTACTGGGATGGCTGGGGATGGCCATAGGACACTGCTTTTCATGTCAGGGAGGAGAGCATCCAGCTCTTCCATGGCTTGGTCCTTTGGCTTCTCTGGCCTCCTCTTCCAGACTCACCATTCCCCACCTCTGGTAGGCTGCTGCTTTGGTTGGGAACTCACAGCTCTTCTCTCTCACCTTGTACCTTTACCCATGTCACCCTCTCTGCATGGAATGCCCAATTGGAGTGATGGCCTCCCACACATGCTTCAAGACTCACCCTCAATATCTTCACCTCTCAGTGGCCCCAAGCAATTCAGAAGCCCTAATTTGTCCTTTCTCCCACCTCCCTCTCTAGGCAGCAGTGTAGTGGTTAAGAGAATGGGCTGCATGACCTTGGGCTCACTTTCTGCTTTTAGACCTAGCTTTCACTCCACCTCTGTCCACCATGCTCTTCCCATCCAGCTTCCTGCCAAGCTTGTCTCACTGCAGGTCCATGACCCCTGGTGGAATAGTCCTTCTCTGGGTCTCTGAATAGTGGTTCTTCCCCCTTGTACAGTATCCTCCCCTTTTCCTCAACCGTTATGTTTTTGGTCACAATTTATCTACTTCCTAGCACCCATCACTATGTGAAATACCACTATTTATTTTCTGTTTTGTTTTCTTCTCACAGGTAGTTTATAGGCTCTGGGAAGAGAGGATACAGCCTAGGCTGCCTTGTTGAACACCACTTCCCTAGCATCTGGCAGAGTGCCTGGCACAGATCAAGCAACAACAAAGTGTTGCTGAATGAACCAATTACTGTGTGCACGAACAGATGGATCCATCCTTCTCTAGGGAACTCTCCAGAGCAGATTGACTCTCATTCACCTCTATATACCTGATGCCTATCACCAAGCCCTGATGTCCACATTTGGCCCTGAGAACAACCTAGGAAGCCCCCTGAAGTGATGTGTGTCTCACTCCCTCAACTTCCACCCTGTCTTCTCCACCTTCAAGCCACAGAGCTCTCACCTGACAGGAAGAAGACTACGACAACGGAGTTAATGATAGAAAACCAGTGGATCTGCACGTCACTCATGGTCAGGTATGTGTCCCAGCGAGAGGCCCATTTGATGTCACTTTCCTGGTGGGCAGGAGGAAGCACTTAAGAGTCAGGCCTCCTTCTCAAGAATCCTGGTCCAGACCAAACGCTCCTCCCCTGCTGGGAGCTCATGCCCCTTCTCACCTCCCAGTGCACAGAGTAGGTGAAGTACAGCTGATTCTCCTTGGTGGGGTCAATTTCTTGGGGTGAAGAGTTGGCACCCTCAGGCAGCGTACATGAACTCTTCTCATCTGCTTTGAGGTCTATGAGAGATAGAGATTCAATCTGTTCTTGTGGCAGCCAGTGCCACTCCCCAAGGGCTATTCTGTGGGTGCCCTATGGCTGCCTGTTTGTGGGACCATGGTCTTCAGGGTCTGAATGGAGGCTAGGAGCACAGTAGGCAATTGCAGCTTTCACAATTATACTCCCCAGAGCCCCGACTTTCCAAGAGGCCTTTAGGACTGCAGAGAGGCATGTGCATGGGAAAGGGAGGGAGAGAAAGTTCTGAGTCTGAGCCTCTCCTCTATGCAATTAACCTTCTACATTTAACCCAAACATCTATTAACTCATTCAGTCAGGCCTATTCCCACAAACAATGGCTCATTCTATTACGTTGGCTCACTTTGTCTGCCTCCATTACTTTAGTGATCTAATCACTAAGACACTTGCTCCTCGAATTTGCTCATTTGGTCATTCGGTTATCCATCTCTTCATTCAGCCAAAAGACATATAATAAGCACCAATTCTGTGCCAGGTACTATGCTGAGTTCTAGAGATTAAATGATCATCAAAGGAGACAGACTCTAATCTCTAAGAGCCACTGCAGAAGAGAACTCAATGACATACAGCAGGGTGCTCTGGTGCAGGCCTATAATCCCAGTGTCTTGAGAGGCTGAGGCAGAAGGATCACTAATTCAAGGCCAGAGAAAGCCTGCACAACTTAGCAAGACCTTGTCTCAAAATAAAAAAACAAAAAAGGGCCTGTGGGTATAGCATGTGCGAAGCCCTGGGTTCAAACCCCCGGTACTGAGGGAAAAAATATCACATCCATAAATATAAAACTGAAGGAGAGGCAGTGCAGGGGTCTTCAAGTACAGGACCTATGTTTTATGAAACTTCATTGTATGATTTTGTTTGAAAGCCATTTTCCACAGCTTTTCAAAATACCCAGAAAATTACTACTATGGACAAAAGGCCAGACCTGCTGCTTAAATGAACACCCTGTGGGGAGCAAGGGCTGACAAGGAAGGTAAAGCTGGACCAGGTCCTATAAGGCCCATCAGGACTGGGATGGACAACCAAATTCCCACACAACTGTTGATGCTGGGCAATTTTAGTCTGTGCCAATCACTCACAGAGGGAGAGAAAGAAGAAAACTGCTGCCCAATAGCTTTGTCTATTCCCTTGCCCCTAGTTCTTCAACCAGGGCAAGCTGGCTGGTTCTTGTGAAGAGGCTCCACAAAGTCCCAACCTGTTGTTTGGTCTCAGCCAAGTCACTAACCTCTCTGAGCTTCTGGCTCCTCCTAATCTGTAATCAGCACCTACTGCCTGGGGTTGCTAGGAGATGGTAAGCTCCTAAGGTACCCAGTCCACGACACAGCAGATGTCAATTCTCCCTTGCTCCCCATTTTCTTCATTGGGATTCAGTGACCCTTCCATGGCTGGGCCCATATGCCATACCTGGGCCTACTGGCTGGTTCAGAGGTGAGAAGTACAAGAAGACTCTGGCTGCCCATCCAGCCCTGCCCCTCTTGGTCATACCTCCCCACTCACCCTCCAGCCTGATGCTCTGGGGAATCACCTCGAAGCGGACGACACGGTACGTGTGCTCCTGGTCCTCTTCCATGTCCTCCCGGTGGTAGTAAAGGATGAATGAGAGGTGATTGTGCAAATAGATCTAAAGTGGACCAACAGAGAGAACAATACAGCTTGCAGGAAGAAGCCATCAGAAAGTCACTCAAGGAGATCACCCCAGGCCTTAGGCTTGTCCAGCACACCTGGCTGTACCAATTTTCCAGAAACATTGCTCTCACCATCTCACCTTCCTGCTCAGATACCCTCCTGGGTTCCCTGGGGCTTATGAGATAAAAGCCCAGTTTCGTTGGCCTAGCATTCAAGGCCTTCTATCGTCTAACTCTACTACAGCTAGCTATTGCCATCTCCTAAGGCACATTAGTTCATCTGCTTCTCCAGTCAGCTCCTCCCTGTCCCACAAGCAGGCCTTCCCTTGCATCTCGGTCCACAGCATTCACTGGAGCTAGGATGCCATCCCCTCTTCCCCTAGGCTCAAGCCCAACTCTCTTCTGAACCCCCCACCCGCCGCGCTTTCTGTGACACTCAGAATGCACAATGGCTCCCTCACTAGTGCAGCCAACTGGGAGTCAAGACCCAGGGTCTCACACTGCTGGATCTCTCCAGGTTGGACAGAAGCCCTATGAGGACAGGGACTGTGTTTTAAAAGAAATGTTTCTCTCTTTTATTCCCTAAATAACATGGGTTCAGCTTAGAAAATTAGAAAGATAAAGAGAACATAGTTGTAATCATGACCACCACTGGCTTCTTCGCAGGGGCTGTGCTATGAAATGCTCATGTAGATTCTTTGATTTACTCGGCATACCAGCCCCAGAGGACATGTGACATTATTACACACATTTACAGAAACAGAAACACAGGCTCAAGATTACTAGACAACTAGCAAGTGGTGAAGGCAGGATTCAAACCCAGGGAGCTCGCAGGCTCTTGGTCACTGAGTGGCCCACTCTCCTGTGCACTAATGAAGTTCCAGGTAGTTCTTTTGGTTTTAATCTTGTAACTACAGACTCTAATATTTTAGGGACTGTGCCTTCACTTCCTTGAGGTGGCCTAAAGCTGCAGGCTTCTGACAGACCATCCACTCAGAGGCACAGGGAGAAGTATGTCCTGGCCGACTCCTTGTCTTTTCTGTGTTTCAGGCCTAGAGCTGGATGCTTCTCCTTCCCTGTGGCTGCAAGTCCTTGAACTTGTGAGGTATTGCTCCCCAGCCCTCTGAGCACACCAAAGACACCCTACCTTGTTGACATCAGTGAAGCCAAGCCGGTAGCCATGTTCAAACTGCACATCTTTTTCCTTCTTCTTGTCATCACTGTCGCGGGAGTGGGAGTAGAGCTCCAGCCGCGTGGCCACAGGCAGATTGTCGGCAATGCTGGAAACCCAAGGCCCTGTTCAGTCCTTCTGGACTGCCTTTCCCATCAGTCCCTCTCCTATATGAGGCCAGCAGGGAGCAAAGGACAACTTACAGGTGGACATAGTAGTCCTCCGTGATGCGCTCGGCCACCAGCCGGCTCTGCTCCACTGTCAGGGTCACTGGCTTGCTGGACTGGCTGCATAGAACTTCACACTTCTTCTCACTGTTCATGAGAACCTGGAAAGGGGTGTTGACAATCCGGTCCCCTCTCAGCACCTCTCCTGCCGTAAGAGAGACAGATCGAGCTCAGAGCTTCAGCCCTGAGGTTGCTGAGGTCAGCAGAGTCATGGAGCCAAGGATGGCAGGGACCTCAGTAGAGTCACAACCTGGCAGTCAATCCTCTGTCCCACCTGTTTGTGTCCGGCCTACCCCTCTAGCCTGCCCCACTGTCCTTTCCTCTAGAGGCTCTAGTACCACATCTAACATCCCACATCCTCCTACACCTCTGGGCTTCAGGTAGTTTTCTATGGCTGGAGTGCCATTCCTGCCTTGTGTTCCTGGCTTTAAGCTCTGCTTCCCTTTTCCTCTATCAGGAAAGCCCTCCTGACCTCAATAGCACAAACCTCATCATTCCTTCCCAATTTCACTCTGTGCAGAGGCAGCTTCATGTAGTGAAGAAAGACCAGTCTGACTCCAGCCACCTGCTTTTGCACGTTGCTTCTACCACTCACTAGCTTAGCAATCTTGGTAAGTCACTTAACTTCACTGAGGCTCAATTTCCTCATCTATAAAATGGGACAGTAATATTACTCTCTTCACAGTTATAATAAGAAATAAGAGAGTTAATCTACTCACAAGCACAGAACAGACAGGCAACAAATATTATTTTCATCATCAACATCACCTCTGTACTTCATTTTTTTGAGACAGTATCTCACTATGGTAGCTGAGGCTAGCCTTGAATTCCTTATCCTCCTGCCTCAGCCTCCTGAGTGCTGAGATTATAGATGTGTGCTACTATGCCTGGCTAGAAGCCTAGGAAGCAGGATCTTCCTCCACTATTTATTTTATTATTTTTTATTTTCATTTGTTTTGGAGACAGTCTTACTGTGTAGCCCAGGCTTGCCTTAGACTCATGATCCTCCTACCTCTCTGCACCTTTTCTTATGTCAGTGATGTTATTTTGCACAATGTGTTGATATATTTACGTTTCTGGCTTCTTTATTATGAGCTCTTTGAGGAGAGACTCTGTTTCCTATTTATCTCTGTGTTTCATATCCTGATTCAGGCAGGGAGGGAAGTGGAGGGAAGTCCAGTACCTGAAATTTATAGCCTACATATTTTTACTTGTTGCACTGGCATGCCTGCCTATTGCCTCAGAGTAACCTGCTACCAGATATCACACTCACAGGCACTGAACAATTTGGGAGTTTCAATAATTCTGTTGCAATGATGTAAAACTTGGGACAGGCTGAACAAGCTAACAAGTAGGACTAACACCTCCACGTGCACTTGGTTCAGCACCTGCATTAACAGTATGAATCTGCTTGATATGGCTGACTGCCTTGTAATTTAGACATTCATTCACAAACATGTATAGGGTATTGGCTATGTGTCAGGCCCTGAAGATACACAGTTGAAAAGATGTGTTCTCAGAATTTATGGTCTAGCAGGAAGACAGATTTTGATTTATCAGCAAAATGGGAATGTACTGTGTAACTTGCTGTAGACATGGGGGAGTGGGTCTAGGAAAGTTTCCCTGAGTTAGTATTCTTCAAGTGACTTTAAAGTAAGAGCAATGTTATGTAGGCAAAGAAATGGAGGAAGAATAGTCTGGATAGAAGGGAAAGTTTGTGAGAAGGCCCTCTAGGGTGGGAGAAGTATGGCAAAATTGAAAGGTCTGTGTGGCTGCAAAACAGAGCTTGGAGATGGCTAGCATTAGTAGGAAAGATGGGTGAGAGATAAGTTGAGATGGAGCTGAACCCAGGGGACATGTAGGACACACACAGTTTGATCTTCATCCAGAAAGCAAAGAAAGTCCACGAGGGTTCTCAACAAGGGTAGGGCAGACATTAATTGACTCTGGTTACAGACAGATCACTCTGGCTACCTTTTACAGAAAACAGGTCGTGAGGAACCAGCTAGGGTGATGGCCCAAATCATGCAAGTGCAGATGGGGGAAGGAAGAGAGTATGTACAGATCCTGGGGCAAAGCACACAAGTAAAATCTTGGAGACCTGCTGCTGACTGGATACTAGGGATGGAGGGGGAGTGGTGCATGTTGGGAAGACTCTCAGATTTCCATGCCCAGGTTCAAGGTGGACAAACAGGAAAAAGAACACATTCTGATGGAAAGCATTTTCAGGTGGCCATGTCAAATTGACGGTTAGATATCAAGATTTAAGACTTAGAGGGAGAGGTTAGGGCAGGGATGGAAGCTTTGAGTTTTTGGTAGGTACGTGGTAAGTGGTAGGGACTCAAGCTGTACCACTGTATCAGTACTCAGCTGTGCAAGGTAGCAGGCCTGGCAAGTGACACCTCAAAATGTGGACAGTGGTAGGAGTGGGGAAGAAGAAGAAGAAGATCTTTCCTTCTCCTGCCCTGTTTTAGAAGCCTGGCAGTGCAAGGGAGCCTGCCAAACTCTGGGATGGACTGACCAGTGGACAGCAAGGACCTCAAGAGGACAGCTGCATGGTCCATGCTGAAATGGCATTTTACAGATGACAAGCTAAGGACTAGAGAGACGGTAGCTTGCCCATGATCACCCGAGGAGGTGGTGGCAACACTAAGCCCCTGGGATCTTTCCTTACACCATGTCTCTCTGCTCGTTTCTTTTCAGGTCAATAAGGAGCTGGCTTGAGGAGAGGAGGAACTGCAAAGAGAGGAACAGGCCACAGTCCTAGTAAGGTGGTATCACTTCTAGAGATTTAGAAATTAAATTTAAATCAAGAAAGAGGATCTGTTGCAGGGCACAGAGGTGGCTCATGCCTGTAATCTCAGCAATTTGGGAGGCGGAGGCAGGGAGATCACAGGTTTGAGTTCAGAAGCAGCCTGCATAACTTAGTGAGACCTTGTCTCAAATATAAAATTAAAAAAAAACAAAAACAAAAACATGCTAGAGGTGAGGCCCCGGGGCAGAGCACTTGTAAAGAATGTGCGAGGCTATGGGTTCAACCCCTCAATACTGCAAAAAGGAAAAAAGAAAGAAAGAAAGAAAGAATCTACTGACCTGTAATGGTTCATTTCTAATATGGAAGTATTATATTTTTAATAAACGGGGTGTTAGCCTGGAGATTTAGCTCAATGGTAGAGCGCTTGCCCAGCAGGTGCAAAGCCCAGGGTTCAATCTCCAATACCAAAAAGACAAAAAACAAAAGACAAAAACAAACAAACAAACAACAACAACAACAACAAAATCAATGGGGTCTCAGTATGTGCCAAGGCTGGTCTCAAACTAGTGAGCTCACATGATCTTCCTGCCTAGCCGCCCAAACAACTGGAAGAACAGATGTGTGCTACTGTACCAGGCCAGAAGTATTCCTTTTAACAATGAGCCACAAGCCATGATATGGACCTTTGAACTTCACCTGCTGTCTTATTCCAGCACATCTGCTACAAGTGCCACACACACACACACACACACACACACACAATGAGTCATCATTACCATGATGGCCAAGGACACAGCTCTCAGACAGCCCCAGTGAGCCTTTCTGGGGAAAGTAGCTGGGACAGCAGAGAGAACTCTGGCTTTAGTCAAGATGCCTGAGTTCAAATCTCAATTTCTGCTGGGTAGGGTGGCACATGTCTGTAATCCCAGCGACTTGGGAGGCAGAGGCAGGAGGATGGCAGTTTGTGGTCTATGTAACTTATCAAGACCCTGACTCAGAATAAAAAAGAAAAAATGGGGTGGGGGTGTGGTTCAGTGGTAGAGCACTTGCAAAGTATGTGTGAAGCCCTGGATTCAATCCTCTAGTACTGCAAAAACAACAACCAACCAAACAAAATCACCTCAATTCTCTACCTACTGGCCAAGTGGCCCCAAGCAAACCTTGAAGCTGCTGTTTCCTCCACTGTGAAAGGAGAGCCATTATGCTCGGGTGGGAGAGTTCCCATAAGAATAAAGTAGGACGGTGCATAGTGCGGTGCTTAGAGATACACACTTGAGCCAGAGCTCCTAGGGTTCTGCCACTTGCCTAGGTGAGTGATCACGGCAAGGGACTTTACCATCTTGTCCCTCATGTGCCCTTATCTACAATACAGAGGTAGTAAAAGAATTTACCTCACAGGGAAGGTTGTGTGAGAATTAAATAAGGTAAAGTACACAAATGCTTGGAACAGTGCCAAGTGCATGCACAGGTGGCATTTAGGGAAGGTGGTACTGTTTTTGGTTAAACTGGCTCCAGTGCCTGCCTCCAGCTGTCCAGGACCCCTAATGCCTGGCAGTAGGTACCCTTGTCAGCTACTGTTTCTAGAAACATCTAAACCATGGAAGCCCTGACAGAGAAGGTGGCCCTTTCAGAGGCCTGATCAAGAACCAGTTCTCAGGGCTGGTCAAGCAGCTCAGTGGTATAGCTTGCCTGCTATGCCCACAGGCCTGGGTTTGATCCCTGCCCCCCCCCACAAAGAGAGAGAGAGAGAGTGAGAGAGAGAGACAGACAGACAGACAGAGAGAAAGAAATCAAGGCCAGGTATGGTGGTGCATGCTCGTAATCCCCGTACTTGAGAGGCTGAGGCAGGAGGATAGGAAGATCACAAGCTTAAGGCCAGTTTGGTCTACAGGGTTGAGACCCTGTCTCTAAAACCAAACAGAACTTTTCTCTTTCCCAAGGTAGAATATAAGAGGAAAGTCTGTAAAGGTCCTTGGGTTAGGGAGAGCATCTGTCTACACTCTTATCTCCAGGATTCAACACAGACAGCCAGAGAGGAAGCACTAATTATGTTCTGAATAGGCACCTTCAAGTATCTTTTCTTCTAGGCCTAAAATTCTGCAAAAGGGAGAATTATTTAAACTAGAATAAAATGGTTACTATTTATGGAACACTTGTGCCAGACACTATACTGGGTGCTTCACACATTGAGCTGAGTCTTCCATAGCTTAAAGAGAATGGAAATGTCTCTGCTTGCTTTAGGGCAGAGGCAACTACTCACTCTTTCAATCAAGGCAGAGAAGGTGACAGAAGCCACCAAGTAGAAGGGGATATCTAGAAACCAAGGGAGGGCTGGTTTGAATAGAAGCCAAGTGCTCCAACTCTGAAGACTGACCAATTCAGCTTAGCTTACCCATTAACTAACAGTACAACCAAAGACAAGTTACTTAATCTACAAAATGGAAATAAAAGCTGCAATGAAATAAGCTATTAGGCATGTAAACTGCATACAACAGTGTCCAGCACATGCTACATGCTAAGTACTAAATCAGGGCTCCCTTATGGGAAAAGCTGAATCAGTGTGAGAGAACTTACCTAGATTCTCTGCTTTATAGGTTATTTTGCTGGGCTGGCAGAAGGGCAATGAGTAATATTCATAAGGTAGCTGGGTTCGAGAGCTGGTGAGCTTCACAGCCTGGTGGGATAAGAGAAGCTGTTATTCTTCAATCCAGGAGAAACCAAGACAGCTGTTCTAAGAATCATCCATACATCTTTAATACACCTGGTAATATCACCCAACAGGCAACCTCACCATAAGAGATATGACTATAGCATACTATACAAGGTATTGTCCACAATTCTGGATTATTTCATTTTCTAGTAATTTTAGACCACATTACAGGTTTAGTTTAAAAATCACGAGATTCAATATCCATTGACAATCTTAAACACGGGGCTATCCTTTGACAGGCTAATTTCACTCTGGGCATCTTTCCTCAGGAAATACTTCTGATGAGAAAAAAAAAAACAAAACAAAACAAACCCTTTAAACTTTAGGATAAGAGAGGTCTGCTCCCTACTTGTAACCGCAGTGGCTCTTGCCTCTGGGGGGCTTAGGAAATCCTTGGGTTTTAGAGCTTTTGCGATCAATGTCAGATTAAGACGAACAGGGACCTCTATTAAGTATGTCATCAATTACTTGAGGAAAAACAGACAAAAAGTCACCGTTGTAAGTATTTTGGGTTTCTTAGCATTCATTCTGGACAATCTGAAAATAAAAAATCCACATTACAAAGAGATGAGTTGCACCTTTATGCTCTCTTCCAAGCCAAGGTGTCTGCTCTCACATCCCCAGCTTGGCAGGACTGGAGGCCAGACAACCCTGTACCCGCTATGCCCCTAGCTTTGCTCTGGAGGGGCCTTTTGGTAGAGGCCAAAGGTAGAAAAGGGTAATGGAGTGGTAAAGAGATGGAGCTTACAATTAACCCTATGTCTTCCTCACCATGTGACCTACGGCAAGTTGGTTTACTTTCTTGGACCTCACTTTTCTTATCTGTAAAATGTACAGATAATCTATAAAACATATAGATCTGGCTTCAGAGGGTTCTTGGGGGGTGGGGAGGGGAGCCTACTGAGCTAAGCTAGGCCCAATGGCTAGCATGTAAATAACCCTCAATAAATGTTACTTTAATATTGTTCCTGCAAGGTACCAGTCTGACTGTCAAGGAGGGGTGATGCTTACAATAGATGAACAATATGAGCAGATGCTAGGTATTCTGCAGAGAAGGCTGGTAGCAGAAGGGAGGATGGAGCAGATGAAAGAAGGAGGCAGAGAAACCACAGAGAGAGAAGCGAGTAAAACAGAGATGAAGAAAGAAAAATAGAAAGGGACACACGACAGAGTAAGCAAGCTCTTGAGAGCAAAAGCATGAGGAGATAAGATAGACATGCATGCATATAAGCATACACAGACACAGGAAGAAACAGAAGCACAGAGGCCACATGCATGCAGGATAGATGTAGAGAGCCAGAGGGACAAAGAAAGAGATGCAGATTAGAGGCAAGGCAATCATGCAGCATACAGTTGGCTCTCTTTTTCCCAAGGTCCTGGTCTGTGATCACCATCCCCACAGGATAGACATGAACCGCTTAATATGGTCCTCCAGCCCGGTTGGTCAGCATAGATGCTCCAATGATCCAGGAGCACACTCACCTTGATTTCTACAGGGTCGTTCTGATGGAAGTTGATTGGCGCAACCCCGGGGACATAGAAGGTGTTTATTTCACATGTGTGAGAGAGAAGCAGCAGGAACCACAGCCACCAAACCTGCTGGAAGAAGAGGCTGCAGCTGGAACAGGGGAGAGAAGTGAACCTCCTCCCAGGCCATCAAGCAGCAACTTTCACATCTGGTCCCACTGACCCAATGTCACCCTTTGTTCTTGGAAGCCTGATGCCCTTATCAATGTTACCTTCCAAAGGCCCCCAAGAGTGTTACGAGGCAAATGATTCTGCACTTTCAGAAATGGGCCACAAAATGGGTCAAGTAATTAATGTCTGGGCAAAAGGGAAGACTGTCACAGAGGAACCATTCTCCTCACTCTTGATTACTGTTCTCTTAACCTTTTTATGGTGTATCACTCTATACTACAGCTTGCAGGAAATAAAGCTCAATTCCCATTTCTTATCAATTACTTTTTTCAGTGCTAGGGATGGAAGCCAGGGCGAAAATGCTAACATGCTAGAAAGCACTCTACCACTAAGCCACACTCCTAGCCCTTTCATTTCTCTTTATAGCAATAGGCTTACTTAGTCAGGAAGTGCCTTTGTTACCAATATACTGTATTTTCCTATAAGCCTTTTCCAAAACAGTACTGGCCTCATTACCTCCTACTCTTCCTCACTCAGCCCCAGCCACACAGGCCTCCTTGCTGTCCCTAGATGCCACCCGTGGTTTACCCCTCAGGGCATGTGTATCCCCGGGGTTCCCACTGCCCATTTCTCTAGTCTCTTACTCTACCTTATTTCAATACATGTATTTATCTACTCCACATGTATGAGGAGGATGGGTATGTGTGCCTGTGTATCCCATGTCATCTACGTTTGAATGTAATCTCTGAGAGAACAGGGATCACACCTCCAGTGCCATGGATATTGTGTGGCACAGAGTAGGCCCTCAGTAAATATCTGCATATAGGACAGGCACCTGGGAATCCAAGGCAAGCAAGACCAATTTCTGACCTCAATAAATCCACCCTCCATAATAACAGCACTTCACCCATTCAAGGAAGTAGAAGAGCTGCCTGACTCTCCTTGATCTGCCTAGTCTGAACAGGAAACTCTTGTCATTCACACACCTGCATCACCAGCGTAACTGTGTTTCTACATCTGCCCTCTCTCTACCCTCTTCATGGCTGCTATTTCACATGCTTGCTCCTCCCACCCAGATACTGACTGCAGCCTCATCACCTTGCTGCACAGCCCCTCCACCCAGCAAACCACACCCCCAAAATTCCACTCAGAATTCTTTCCAAAAAGCTGTTTTACTGGCACTCCATCACTGAGAGAAGATGACTTACCTGCATCTTTACCTGGACTACAAGTTGGGGAAAAAAAAAAAGGCTTTAAAAGTTTAGGTTCTATGCTGGATGTGGTGGCACAAGCCTATAATCCCAGCATTCAGGGAGTTGAGACCAGAAGGCCATGAGTTTGGGGCCAGGGCTACATAGTGAGACCCTGTCTCAAAAAACAAAAAAAGTTTAAGGCTCTTCATGGGTGGGTGCAGTGGTGTGGCCCTGCTGTCTCAGCTACTTGGGTGGCTATGGCTAATGGACTGCCTGAGCCCAGGATCTTGGGGCCAACCTGGGCAACATAGTGAGACCCCATCTCAAACAAAACAAAACAAAACAAAAACAAAACCACAACTTTCTGAGTCTGGTGTACTTCTTGTAGATACATAGCTTGTAAACGTTTGTAAAAACCTGCTAGCTGATGTGCCTTATGAAATAAAAGTTTGATCACAACAAAAACAGCGACAAAGGTAGGACAGATGTATATGGTAACCAGTAAGGAGGCAGAATTAGGAGAGCAGGAAAATCTTTAAAAGAAATGACAAAATTAAGCCCAGGCATGGTGGCGCTTGCACTTGGGAGGTACTAGGGAGGATGAGGCAGGAAGATCATAAGTCTGAAGCCAGCTACATAACAAGACCTTGTCTTAAAAACTGAAGCCAAAACCAAAATGAAACAAAAATTACAAAACTAGAAGGTAGAAAATTGCCTTGTGAGCCAGGATTCCACAAACACAGAATCCCTCTCCCTTTTTAACCTTAAATTTAGATATACAGAAGAGATGCAAAGACACGATAGAGAGTTCCCATACACTCTTTTCTCAGTTTCCACTAATGTTAATATCTTTCATACCATGAGTGGGTTAGGGGTTTTTTGTTGTTGTTTTTTTGAGACATAATCTTGCTATATAGCCCTAGGCTGGCCTTGAACTCACAATCTTCTTGCCTCAGCAAGTTCAAGGCCAGCCTGATCTACATAGCATGTTCCAGAACAGCCTGGGCTACACAGACCACGTCCCCTCTCAAAAAAGTAAAACTTATAGAGTGAATAATTCAAATGGGTATACCAGGAAAAATAAATCTTCGACTCCAGCTCCTGAGGACTAACTGCTACCACCAGTTCCTTGAGAATCCCTGCAGAGACATCATCTGCATGCACAAAGGAAATGGTTTAGAGTCTGGGCTTGTCTTGAGTACAATAAGCAGATTTGTATTCTTTCTTTCTGAACAGTATGGAAAGCCAACTGACTGTGAGCTGCTTAGAGTGTCCATTTCCTCTCTGACTTTCCACTTGACCAGCCACCTGAAGATTCTGGCCCTCTCTCTTGAAATCCTTGGCCAACACGTACTGCCAGTTGTTAGAATGTGGGTGTGTGGGGTGAGAAATAAACACTGCCCCCTCTTTTCCCTCTAGTTCTCTTCTATACCTAAATTCCAGTTAGCCAAATATAATGAATACGAATCTTGTATTATTGGCATACACTGCCATCCAAAAACTGTTTGGAAAACTCAACCCGGAATTTCTGAAAATGCAGAAAACAGAAGTCTCACACAAAGACACCATCAATAAACCACATCTCAATTTATCTCAGAGGAAAGATCCAGAGAAGAAAAATGGCAAAGAATATCTCAATATGAAAGCATCTTTGAATACAGTAAGTTGGCAACCAAAATCAATTTAGAAGTTCAGTGCAGAATTAATGACTGGCCAGACGACGATACCAGTTTTAGATATTAAAATGTCACTGCAGTGGTATTCCCACATGACTGGAGAAATTACAAATTGGGACACTTGTGGGAGGAAGCCTGGCATCTGTATTCAAAAGCCTCTCAAAAGTGCTTTCTCTTACACACTGCAATTCTACTTCTAGACATATTAAGAAAGGTATTGCAAAGATGCCAAAATCTACACGGAAGGGTCTTCAACATAGCATTATTTTTGGTTGTTTTGTTTTTTGAGACAGAGCCTCACTATGTGGCCTAGGTTGGCATCCACCTGCTGAGTGCTTGGATTACAGGTGCGTGCCACCATGTCCAGCTTATCATAGCATTATTTAAATCGATCGAGTGATGGACTTTTCCCCTTTTGTGTATCTGCATTTTCCAAAATTTTCTTATACAATTATACAGTATTTGTCACTTAAGAAAAACAACTAAATAAATGAGGCAAAAGAAAATGTCACTGTTCTACATACCCAGCTTTGAGTAATCCTACCTTGGTATGGAAGAATGCCTACCTGCTGGCCCTAATATGACTTCCAGATAGCACCTCTCACTTTTTCTTTCTAAGCCTTCAAGAATACTTAGGGATCGTTCCTGCCCTTGGTGAGCACTCAGTTTGTTTCTGACCCTTGACTTTGCCTAATTCAAGTTCTACCTACCCTTGAAGGTCCAACTGAAATGTTTCTTCCTTTAACAACTGCTCAGATTCCCATAGTGCAAATTATTCTCTTTCTTCCTTACTTTTCAAGACATTTTATAAATATCTCCATGACATCAGAGGCAAGAGAATGGAAACATCACCCAACACCCAAGTGAATTTTCATACTTGAACATGTTCAAAGATTGCTGCTTAAATTGTCTGTACTTGTTTAAGGGCCTACTGTAGCACTTTTCATGTTGAGTTTAAGTATCTCCCATATGTCCACCTGCACTAATCACTTGTTTAACTTTGTTGATGGGGGTGCTCAATAAACTCTTATTAAAATAAGTACCACCCAACCTCTGATCAATAAAAGTATGAAACCATCCATATACACAGGTTTAATACTATGGTTCTGATTAATCTGCCTCATATCCCCTTGAGAATCTGATTTTTTAAAAATTTCTCACATTAATGGAGTTCTTGACACCTACCACCATTTCAGGGGCTGGGATTTAGCTCAGTTGGTAGAGCGCCACTCTGGAGTCCCTGAGGTCCTGAGTTTGATTCCCAGAACCACAAAAATGGGAGAAGGATGTGGCAACCCACTCCCAAGGCAATCCCAAAACTGTCAGCCATTGAAAACCCTATGAGGGTCGCTATGAGTCGGACACGACTCGATGGCACCTAACAACAACAGTCACCACCTTTCCATTTGTTCATGAATCTAATTTGAGAAACCATAAGAACTTCTTATATGTGTATCTTAGGATAGTGGTTCTCTGCTCTGATGTATACTGGAATAACTTGGGCAGCTTTAAAACCACCAATGTCAAGGCCTCATCCAGAGTACTGGCCATCCTGACCAATTAAAAAAGTCAGAACCTCTGGGGGAGAGGCCCTTGGCTTCAGTATTTTTAAAGGATCTTCAGGTCTTTGGTACTCAGAGTGAGGTTTGTGGAAAAATAGCATCACCATTTTCTAGAAGCTTGTTAGAAATACAGAACCTCAGGCCTCACCTTGGTACTGGTAAACCACAGCTACATTTTAGCAAGATTCATCACTCTAGGTGATCCTAAAGCAGTCAGGGTCAAAATCAATCCTAAAGTGGAAGTGTCAATCCCAGATAATACTAATCTGGAAAGGGACAGATCTCTATTTCTCTTTGGTCAGGTTTAAAATTACATCTTGACAATCAATAGTGAGGCGCTGTCACATACTAGGGAAGGCACTGAACTTGGGCTCCCAAAATATGGACAAGGAGTTGAACTCTTACCCCTCAGTTATGTAGCTTTGGGGCACCAACTTTGCTAGGACTTATATCATTTATTAGAATGGATTCATGTAATAGGAGTATGGCTGAAAAAAGAATATGGATTTGAAAACATTATTAACAGGAAGCTAATACCCTCATATGTAAGGCATTATGATCATTCTTGCTGACAGAAAACATGTGTTCTGAATTGCACTTCTTCAGAAGCCTGACACCAAACCTTTTAGCCTTATCTGCCTCGTAAGTGATTTGAAGCTAGAGAGAAGATTACAATCTCCTCACCTTATCAAGCCAATTAAATCTAAGAAGTTTCTTCAGTTCTACCTTCTTTTGAAACAGAATCTTCCAGACTTAGCTGAAGGACACTACCCTAAGGAACAATGGCTCCCTGACAGCCCAGGTTGCAGGTTGCAAAGGAACAAAAAGCAAACCCTGAAAGATTTTAATACATTTTTGTTCCAAAATCTCAAACCAACAGAGAAAGCCTCTCCGATCAAACAAAAACAAACAAAGAAGACACAACAATGAGGATAACACTCACCTTAGCAGGAGGGAAGACAATACCAAAAAGCAACAAGAAGCCACAGAGCCAATGAGCACCTTATAAGCAAAAGGCATTGTGGCAGCCATGGTAACTTCCTTTCTTTTACCTAGTCCCTGCTTTATGCGGAGCACTGTACATACACTGATTTGTCCCATCCTCACAATGAGAACTACCTGTTGATTTTTGTCAACATTTTGCAGGTGATTTCCAGTTAACCTGAGACCCAGAGATTAACTTATCCAGGATCATCCAGCCAAAATGTGGAGGGACAGGTACATTCTTTATAGACAAGTGAGTTATAATGTAAGATGAAGAAAATGTAATCACAATGCAGATGACAACAGCAGCTAACATTTACTGAATGCTAATTATGCATCAGGCACAGTTCGAGGTTCTTTTTATGTAATAATTAATATTTACAACAATCCCATGAGGAAACCGAGGCCCAGAGAAATGCCCAACACTGGAAGAGGCAAGATTTGTACCCAGGCAGTCTGAGCCCAAAGCCCACTTTCTAACTACTACAGGAATTCATTCACCATTTATTGACCACCTACTATGTGTCAGGCACTATTATGTGACCAGCCTCACAGAACACATGCCCACAAGGGGCTTTCAGTCAGCTGGAAGTGAAAGACAAATCATCAGCCAATCACAACCCTAGGTCCCAGATGCTACCCAGCATGTTAAGAAGCAGAAAGCATGCATATATAAGTTTTCAAGTCTATTCTAAGGCCTGAAAGGAAAGAAGAAAGGGTGAAGTGCTTGAGGAAGAGTAAAACACAGTTACAAAGCCCTGGTGGCAACTATGAGTTTTGGGAAGGTGTTTCTCAGCTTTTACTGTATGCGTAAATCACATGGTAATCTTGTTAAAATACAGAATGTGACTCAGTAGGTCTGGAATGGGGCCTGAAATTCTGTATTTCTAACAAGCTCCCAGGCAACGACAACATTTCTTGGTATATGGACATATTTTTAAATAATATTGGTGGAAAAGTTTTCTAAGAATGAAGCAAAATCTAGAAGCTATAAAGAAAAAGGAAAGCCAAGGGCAGTGGTGATGCATACTTATAATCCCAGCACTCAGGAGGCTGAGGCAGGAGGATTGTGAGTTCCAGGCCAGCTTAGATTAGAAAGTGAGACTTTGTCTCGAAGTAAAACAAAACAACACAGCACAACAAAAAGGTTCCAAGGGTCAGAGACAGAACGATGTTCAACATCATCCATAATTTTAAAAATGCAAGTCAAAATAATGACATCTCATTTTTCACCTATCAGGATCATAAAGCTCTAGCACTGGGCTGCACCCCCTGCCTTTTATTTTGAGTCAGAGTCTCACTGTTTATGCAGGCTGCCTCTAACCTTGAACTCACAATCCTAGTGACTTTGCCTCCTGCGTCACTGGAGGTCACAAAGCTTTAAAAACTCTGAGTGCATCAGATATAGGTAAATTGGTATAGTCTTTGGAGACAGCACTTAGCAATGTATACTTAAATGGGAGATAGAACTTCTGTGGGAGGACAGCCAACATAAATTCTTAGGAGAAAAAAAAAAAAAAGAAAAAAGAAAGATGCAGTTTATGAACAGCCAAGTATTATCTGTTTAAATAAACTATTTTATTATTTTGTTTTGTTTTCTTTTTGAAACAGTGTCTTGTTGTGTGGTCCAGGCTCGCCTGGCCTCCAACTCACCTTGATCCTCTGGTCCCAGCCTCCCAAGTGCTGGGATTATAGGTGTGCACCACCACATCTGACCCTATTTTGTGTGTCTGTGTATGTGTGTGTGTGTTTGTGGAACTTGGGGGTTAAACCCAGGGCCTGGCCTACACTTTGCAAATGCTCTATGACTGGGCTGCACTTCCAGCCCATTTTTATTGTTTTTTTTTGAGTCAAGGTCTTATTAAATTACAAAGGCTGCCTCTGACTTCAAACTTGAAATCCTCCTGCCTCAGCCTCCTGAGCCTCTGGGATTATAGACAAGTGCCACTGTGCCCGGTCCTGGCTCTGTTTAAATACATTTTTTTAAAGCATGTATGCAAAGTCAAAGACATTACAAGAAAAGGAACCTACAGGCAAATATCTATCATTAACACTGATAAATATCCTTAACAAGAAATTAGCACAATGAAGCCACATATGGTGTCTCATGCCTGTAATTCCAGCACTAGGGAGGCTAAGACAGGATTGGTAAGTCAATATCAACCTGGGCTACACTGTAAGATGCTTTCTCAAAAAACTCCAAAAGAAATAAGCACACTGTATGAGCAACATATAAAACAGTTTATCACCAAGAGAGATTTATCCCAGGAATGCAAAGATGGCTTAACATCTGATCAGTTAATATAATACACTGGCACCAGGCACAGTGGTGCATGCCTATAATTCCAGCATGTGGAAGGCTGAGGCAAAAGGATAGAGTTCAAGGCCAGCCTGGGCTACATAGCCAGTTCAAGGCAAGCCTGAACTAAATAGCGAGACCCTGTTATGATCTGAATAAAACATGTCCCTCAACAGTCATGTGCTATTTGTGGAGGTAATGGAACTTTGGGAGGTAGGACTCAACTTTATGGAAATGGTCACTGGGGGTGGGCCTTTGAAGGTTTTTTACCCAGACCCATGGTTCTTGGAGGAGGCGTACTACCCTGGCTTCTGATTTTATTGGATCTTGGAAGCCAAGAAGGGTCAAGCCTGGTTAGTATTTGGATGGGAGACCACCTGGGAATACCAGGTGCTGCAGCCTTGGGAGAAGGATTTGGCAGCCCACTCCCAAAATAATCAGCCACTGAAAACCCTATGAAAAGGAAAGAAGCACTGACAATAGTGCCAGGCATGGCACAGGGTCAGTAGTGTTTTCTCGGTTGTATATAGGGTCGCTATAAGTTGGATCCGACTTGACAGCGCCTAACAATATGATTCCAGGAAGCTCTCTACCTCCTGCCCTGTGATGCCTCTCTCATAGACTCTTAAGCACCTCCACTGCCACCATGCCTGTCCTGCTGCCATTATGGACTGATCCTCAACTGTGAACTTCCAATAAACCTTTTCCTCATAAGCTTATTTCAGTTGATTTTTCTGCTAGTAATACAGACAGCTAACTAATACAGACCCTGTCTCAAAAACCAAGGGCTATGGATGTAGCTTTGTGGTGGAGTACTTGCCTAGCACATGGAAGGCCCTAGATTTAATCTCCAGCCCTGCAAAAAAACAAGAATAACAACAACAACAACAACAAACAAACAAACAAACAAACAAACACTGTATAAAAGGAGCTAGCCATATTGGAGTACAACTATAATCCTGGCACTCAGAAGGCTAAAGCAAGATCTCAAGTTTGAGGCCAGCCTAGGCTAAATAGTGAAACCTCATCTGTAAATAAGTAACTGAGTAAGAAACTTAAAAGACAAAAAAAAAATTACCATTGTTGCAGTAGAAGTAGAAAAAGTTCTTGACAAAATCCAATACATGGGCATCATAAAAACTCAATAAACTGGAACTAAAAGGGAACTTCCTCAATCAGATAAAGGGCAGCTATGAAAAACCCACAGCCAACATCATACTTAAGAGTGAAAGACTGAATGCTTAAGTTCCCCTGTGATCAGGAAAAGCAATGATATCCAGTCTTGCCGTCTGCATTTAACGCTATGCTATAAGCATAAATAGCAGTGCACTAAAGTAAATTAATTAATTAATTAAAAATGAAAGGCACTCAGATTGAAAATAAACAAGTAAAAAGTGCTTTTATTTGCAGACCACATGATTCTGTATCTAGAAAATCCTAAGGAATCTTTAATACAACTTATTAGAACTAATAAGTTGAGGAAGATCACAGACTTCAAGATCAATATATAAAAGTTAATTATATTTCCACATACCAGCAACAATTGAAAAATAAAATTAAGTAAATAGTTCTACTTAATATCAAAAGGAGTAAAATACTTAGGAATACATTTTTAAGAAAACCTTAGCACTGAGGATACAGCTCAGTGGTAGGCCAAGTTTGCTCTCCAGCACCAAAATAAATAAATAAATAAATAAATAAAAGCATAAAAAAAATTGCATACTGAGAATTATATATCATTCCTAAGGGAAACAAAAGAAGATCAGTCCACATCCATGGATTGGGAGGCTCAACATTGTTAGGATGGCAATTCTTCCCACACTGATCTATAGATTTAATGTAATTTCTATTAAAATCTTAGCAGGCTTTTTTTTTTGTAGAAATTGACAAACCCTAAAATTTATATAGAAATAAAAATGATCTGAAACATCCAAAACAACTTTGAAAACATATCAGAGGATTTATACTACTTTAATTAATTAATTAATTAATTGCAGCACTGGGGGTTGAACCCAGGGCCTTGTGCTTGCATGCTTTCCAAGTGCTGTACCACTGAGCTTCACCCCCAGCCCATTTTTTTTACTTTTTTAGGCAGGGTCTTGCTAAATTATGCAGATTGCCTCTGGTCTCGAACTTGTGATCCTCCTGCTTCTGTCTCCTGAGTTGCTGGGATTACAGGCATCCACCACCGTGTTTGGCTCCAAATTTATTTTCTCACTATGTAGACCAGGCTAGCATCAAACTTGTGATCTTCCTACGTCAGCCTCCCAAGTGCTGGGATTACAGTCATGGGCCACCACACTCTACTACTCACCTACCTACCTACCTTCCTTCTTTCCTTCCTCCATCCATCCCTCCCTATCTCCCTTCCTTCCTTTCTGCCAGTTGCACAGGCTGCCTCTGGCCTCAAACTCAAGATCCTCCTGCCTCAGCCTCCTGAGGTGCTGGGATTACAGGTGTGTACCATGGCACCCAGCTTCCTATCCAATTTCTAAACATATTATGAAATATAGTAATAAAGACCATGTGGTAAGGATGGGGATACATATCAATAGAACAAAATTAAAAATCTAGAGATAAATATATTTAGAGTAAATTGAATTTTAGCAAAGGAGTCAGGTCAACTCAACAAGGAAAGGGTAGTCTTTTCAATAAATAGTGCTTGGACTATTGGGTAGTCATATCCACAAAGAACTTTGGACCATACACACATGCACAAATTAACTCCAAATGGACCATACACCTAAATAAAAAACTAAAACTAAAAAAACAGCCTGGTGCCATGGCACATGCCTGTAATCCAAGCAACTAGGGAGGCTGAGGCAGGAGGATAACAGGTTTGAGGTCAGAGGCAGCCTGCACAACTCAGTGAAACCATGACTCAAAATTAAAGAAAGAAAGAAAGAAAGAAAGAAAGAAAGAAAGAGGCTGAAAGCTCAGTGGGAGAGCACTTGCCCAGTATGTGTGAGGCCCTGGGTTCAACCCCTCCTACTACAAAAACAAACAAAAAACTAAAACTAAAAGATCTCTAGAAGACAAATTAAGAGAAAACATGTGTGACTTTGGGTTACACAAAGATGTTATAGATACACCACAAAAAGTTGTTGTTTTTGTTATGTGCTCAAGTTGCATCCGACTGATAGTGACCATCACAGCGTTTTCAATGGCTGATTGTTTGGGGACTGCTTCAGGAGTGGACTGCCATGTCCTTCTCCCATTTTTGTGGTGCTAGGGATTGAACCAAGGGCCTCAAAGAGTGCAGAGCAGTACTCTATCAACTGAGCTAAACCCCAGTCCATCAAAGTATCATCAATTAAAAAAATTAATAAATTTCACAAAACTTAAAACTTCTACACTTCCAAAGACACCATTAAGAAAATGAAAAGACTGGGAGGAAAATCTTCAGAAACATATATCCAGAATATATAAAGAACTCTTACAACCTAGTAAGACAACAAACAAACCAATTTTTAAAACTGGCAAGGTCTAGGGGTAGAGGGCTTCCCTAGCATGCACATGGTCCTGGGTTCAACCTCTGGCACTGCAAAACAAACAAATGGGCAACAGATCTGTACAGACATTTCACTAGAGAAGACATATAAGGATACATGAGTATCTAATAAGCACCTAAGAAGATATTTCATATCATTTTGTCATTAGAGAAATACAAACCAAAACTACTCTTAGGTACCACCACACACTGGCTAGAATGACTAAACTCAAAAAAAAAAAAAAAAAAAAAAAAAAAAAAAAAAAAAAAAAAAAAAAAAAAAAAAAAAAGACAATAAGAAGTGGAGAGCAAGATGTGGAGAAGATAGAATCCTCACATTTTGCTGGTGGGAATGTAAAATGGTCAGCCACTTTGGACTAAAGTCTGATAGCATCTTAAAGGGTTAAACATAAACTTTCTAGCCAGCACTTCCAACTCTAAGCATTTATCCAAAAGAAAAATATTTTTTCTTTTATTACTGTGCATTGTTCCACCTTATTATTAGTTATTATTGTTAACCTCTTACTGTATCTAATGTAAACCTTATTATAGGTATGCATGTAGATGCAGGGGGAGAACATGGCATATATAGGGTTTAGTACTAGCTGTGGTTTCAGGCACTCAGTTGGGGGTCTCTGAACATATCCCCTTGGATAAGTGGGGACACTGTAGTTTAAAACTGGAAATATTGGGCTACAAATGTAGCTCAATGATAGAGTGCTTGCTTAGCATGCACAAGGCCTTGGGTTTAATCCCTGTTGTTGTTAGGTGCCGTCGAGTTGGTATCCGACTCATAGCGACCCTCATAGGGTTTTCAACGGCTAAGTTCTTCGGGATTGCCTTGGGAGTGGATTGCCAGGCCCTGCTCCCATTTTGTGTGGTGCTGGGAATTGAACTCGGGGCCTCAGAGACTGCAGCGCAGCGCTCTACCCACTGAGCTAAATCCCAGCCCGGGTTTAATCCCTAGAACAGCAAAAAAAAAAAAAAAAAAAAAAAAAGCTGGAAATACTTTAAAAATTGTAAATAATATAAAGTCTCATCAACTAGTGAATGTTATTATTGTTGTTGTTGCAGGTGCTGTCAAGTTGGTATTCGACTCATATCAACCCTACGGACGGACAACAGGCAAAACACTATTGTCAGTGCTTCTCTGCTATTCATAGGATTTTCAATGGTGGATTGATTTTTGGGAGTGGGTTGCCAAGTCCGTCTCCCAAGCCTACAGCACCTGGTGTTCCCAGGTGGTCTCCCATCCAAGTACTAACCAGGCCCAACCCTGCTTAACTTCTGCGATCTGAGGGAATCGGGCACAGCGCTACAGTCACAGGCAACTAGTAAATGGAGAAAACAAAATGTAGTGTCTCCATACAATGGGATACTATTCAGTTATAAAAAAGGAATGAACTACCAATACATGTTACAAAAGGGTGAACCTCAAAAACAGTGTACTAAGTAAAAGAGGGCTGGGATTTAGCTCAGTGGGTAGAGTGCTGCGCTGTAGTCTCTGAGGTCCCGAGTTCAATTCCCAGCACCGCAAAAGTGGGAGAAGGACCTGGCAATCCACTCCCAAGGCAATCTCGAAACACTCAGCCATTGAAAACCCTATGAAGGTCGCTACGAGTCGGATACCGACTGGATGGCACACAACAACAACAAGTAAAAGAAGCCAGATGCAAAAGTCTATACATTGTGTAGTTCTGCCTGAATGAAATGTCCAGTGAAGAAAATCTACAGAGACAGAAAGCAGATCAGTAGTTGGCTGGCTATGGGAGGGGTTGATTACAATGTCAATCCCTTGACTATAGGAGAACATTTTGGGGTGACAAAAAAACAAAAAACAAAAAACATTGTGACATTGTGGTGACTGCTGCACAAGTTTATACATTTACTAAAGTTCATTGGACTGTACACTTCACAACAAGTGATTTTATGGTACTAAATCATACCTTAATAAGCCAGAAGAAAAACAAAAACCTAAGTGGGGGAAATATTGGTGAGAGTAGTTTGGCAATAAAATGGTAATTGTTCAAGCTGGGTGATAGGTAATGGAGGTTAGTTATATTATTTCTTCTACTTTTGTGTATGTTGGAAATTTTTACATTAAGTTTTAAAATGCAGGCATTTTATATGCATAAAAATGTTCTGGAGCGATATTTAAAAAAAAAAAAATCAAAGACTAGCTAGGTAGTGGCACACACCTGTAATCCCAGCTACTTGGGAGCCTGAGGCAGGGATCACAAATTTGGGTAACTTAGATCCTGTTTCAAAATAAAAAATAAAAAACGACTCAGTAATAGAGCACTTTCCTAGCATGTGTGAAGCCTTAGGTTCAATTTTTAGTCACATACACATACACACAAGACTATTTTACCCCTGATGAACGGGTTAGGGGTAGCCCCAGTGATTTTTTTACTTGTTTATTTTGAGGCAGAATCTCATTACATGGCCCAGGCTGGCTTGAAAGTCACAATCTTCCTGCCTTGGCTTCCTGAACACTGGGATTATAGGTGTGTGCCATCATGGCCAGCCTAGCTCTCTTTTTTAATTGACAAATTAAAATTATATATATTTATTCATACATTTTCATTATCTTATATTCTCTTATATTAACTTTTTCTCACGTACATGGATCACTCTTACTCAAAATAAATACATTTATGTTTTAAGAGCCTGCAGCTGTAGCCCTGTGGCATCCAATCCCGTCAGGTCTCAGAAGCTAAGCAGGATTGGGCCTGGTTAGTACCAGGATGGGAGACCACCTAGGAACACCAGAAGCTGTAGGCTTGGGAGAAGGACCTGGCAACCCCCTCCCAAAAATCAATCTGCCATTGAAAACCCTATGAACAGCAGAGAAGCACTGACAATAGTGTTTCCCCTGTTGTACAGAGGGTCGCTATGAGTCAGATACCGACTCGACGGCACCTAACAACAACAACAACATGTTTTAAGAGAAGGAAATAGATTGCCTCTTAAAATACCTGGACGAGTTCCAAGTGGAGATATATGGAAAGTATGATGCAGAAAGGATTCTGCCACCAGCTTTGTGGATAACCAAATAGACCAGCAATTCTAACCTCAGGAAGGGTGTTACAAGCTCTTCTGAGAATCTTGTAAAAGCTACAGAACCTGCACCCAGAAAAATGTTCCAATATGCAGAATGTGATACATGATTCCAGAAGAATCAAGGACTTACAAGTTTATGGGCCCCTGACAAGACCTCTATATGACATTTTTTTTTTCCTTTTCCTTTTGTGGTGCTAGGAATTGAACTCAGGGCCTTGCACATGCTAGGCAAGTGTCTACCACTAAGCTACATCTCCACCCCTAATTCCCTGTACTACAGGCTGATCCAACTTATTGTGAGTCTATGACTCTAGTACCCTTTACAGCCCTGACAGTCGGGTCAGATGGCTGATGAATAGTTCATTGCTGTAAGGAAGATAGTGAACAGCAAAGTACCTGCTTCTTGGGAACTTTCTCTGTGTTTTCCTTTAACTTCTAATTGATTACCTTGGTAACTCCCACGTGAGGTTCAGTATGAAAAGTCAGTTAAGTATTGAGCAAACATCTTTTACATGTTCAGAGCCATGAAATGAGGGCAAGTCCTAAGAGATGTGAACCAGCCTATTCAACATCACTTTGCTTTACTTCGTTTCTAAGTCAGGAGACTGCAAAGGCAGCTTGTCAAGGAACAAGGTGATGGCAATCTAGAAGCCCTCTGTACAGTAATCTAACACTCCATCACTGGCAAAGGTACTAGTGAACTGGAAAGTTATAAAGCTCACCAGACCCAAGATTAAAGTCTTTCCCTCCTTATTTTACTCCTGGGAACAAGACATTCAGAAAAATCTCTTCCCAAACAGCAGCCTAAGGAAAAGATGTTAGTATAAAAAAGTATCTTTTACACTTCAAATTTTGCCCCACCCAATGTGAAAGGTATGAACAATTAACTTCTCCCCCCAAAACCATGAAATTTACCCTGTGAACTGAAAATTATTTCACTCACTCACATTTCTCTGTGAGCAGAAGTTAACCTTTTTTATTCTGGTGCCCTCTGCCTTGCAATCTCCCTTCCCATAAGTAGCAGCATTTAACCCTACACGGTGGCCAATCTGAATAGCCCATCCTGTTAATTACACACCTCTTTTGCTGCAAAAGAAAACTAGGTTCTGCTTTTTCTTTCTCATGCTAAGATCACATCAGTAACTGCTCCCTAGATTAAGGAAAAAGAGAGATAAGAGAAAACGGGTCTGGGGATGAATACAGAAAAAAACCAAAATGGCTTTGGGGGCACAGTTAACTGAAGTCAATAGCCTCATCAGGTAAAGCTCCCTAAGAATTCAACCACACATGAATGAAGGCTAATGACAGATAAAGATTACTTACCAACCAGCTCCATGGAGCTAAAGAACTCACAGAGCAAGCCCAGGAAGGTGGCACACACCTGCAAGCCCAGCAACTTAGAGGTGGAGGCAGGAGGAACGAGAGTTCCAGGCCAGAGGCAGCCTGTGTAACTTAGCAAGACCCTGACCCAAAATAAAAAATAAAAATGGTCTGGGGCTGCAGCTCAGTGGTAAAGCACATGCAAAGTATGTGCAAGATGTCTGAGGCCCTGCGTTCAACACCCCAGTACTAAAAAACAAAAACAAAAACAAATAAAAAACCCCTCAAAAACCAATAGAGCCAAACGAAAACAAAAACCACACAGAACCAAATTAGGTACTGGAGACTCTCCTTTATTTCAATGCCCATAGATACAGAATACCTGCACTATACCACCCTGGTGTCTGATCTCATCAGATTTCAGAAGCTAAGCAGGGTAGGGCCTGGTTAGTACTTGCATGGGAGACCACCTGGGAATACTGGGGGCTCCAGGCTTGGGAGAAGGAATGAATAGCCCACTCCCAAAACAATCAGCCACTGAAAACCCTATGAATAAGCAGAGAAGCACTGACATAGTACAGGCATGGCACAGTATCGGGTAGTGTTTTGTTCTGTTGTACATAGGGTCACTGTGAGTTGGACCTGACTTGACAGGACCTAACAACAACAACAACAACAACAACAACAACAACAACAACAAGACACAGAATTGATTAGAGACACATAAAAAGATTCAAAAGCTGTAGGGGGGTGGGGAGTAGGGAAAAGACCCTTAGCAACCTGTGAATGTCCAGGTTAAACTAACAATCATCCTCAAAAAACAGCAGACAGCCAGAAAACTTTTGAGGTAGGAAAGTACAAAAATCATTGCCCTTCTCTCTCCCTCTAGGGTTTTTACAAAAAAACCTCAGCTAGCCCGAGCAACAGGCTTAGATGGTACACTCCCCCAACATTTCAAATCTTGGAGTAAAGTTACAAATGCCCTCTTTGTGCTAGGCACTTTCATCTCATATTTCAATTAATCACCACAATAATCCTTTTCGGGAGAGTAACATTCCCAGCTCAAAAATAAGGAAAATGATCTGCTATCAGATGATGAAAAAGTTCTGGAGATGGATGGTGGTGATGGTTGCACAGCACTGTGAATAAACTTAATGTCCTAACTTTATACAAATGGTTAAAACGGTAATCTTATTTTATGTTTCGTTTACAAGAATAATAAAAAAGGAAAAAGATTAAGAAAAAGTAAGGTAACAGGCTTAAATAGGCATATAGTTAACTCAAAGTCACAAAAGCAGTCCAAAATCACAAAAGTAATCAGATTATCAGAGCTGGGATTCCAGCCTAGATTCTTAGACCAAGCTTTAGACCAGGATTTCAAACCCCGAGAGATCTGTCAGTTTAAGGCATCAGGCATAGTTGGGAAATCATGTTAGGATGGCACAGAAGGAAGCAATGAAGAAGAATGAGACAGAACTGAAAAGTCCTGGGTGTCCCCATTCATGTTCCATTTGGGAAACACTAGTGTCAGCAAATGGTTCAGGGATCAAAGCAGGTTTGGAGGTAAGCAGCTTCTATCATTCATCTGTGGCCAGATGGCCCGGCTCATCTTGGATCCTTCCCACCTTCCTGCCAGTGCCCAGAGATCAAAACTCAACTTTCTCCAACATTCTGCAACCTACTTCTTTCATGCAGAGATCAAAAGAGAACTTTTGTCCAAGTTGTAAAAGAAAAAACAAGAGGCAACTTAATGCTGTTTCTGCCTCCTCTGTACTTCCTGGGGAGATTAGGGCATGCCTTTAAAGGGACTCCTCAGAGAAACAAATTTAACCAAAGCCTGACGTTAGATCTCAGCTCCAAGACACAGGGGCTCCTGCAGAATATGTGCCAGGTAGGGCAACTCGAGAGATCAGAGACATAAGACAATCAACACAAGACAACAACTTGGAAAGATTATAAGAACTATGGTCAGAGGAAAAAAAATCTGATCACATAGGCATTTTAGCAAAAGTCACCCTAAGTGCAAGTATTCTAGACCATAGTATTTTCATATGTCAAAAACAGACCAAGAAAGCCAAAGCAATTTGCCCAGGTCACATACTGAATCCGTGACAGTGCTGGGACAAACTTCTGAAACCTGCTCCAGTGCCCCTTCCTCAATGAACTGATACCCAAGAGGTCCCAAGGAGACAGGAGCTTCTGACATATGAGATTGGTGGCAGAGTCCAGGCCTCCTGCCTCCTGCTCCAGGACTCTCCCAACCAACTGCCCTACAGTTAACACTATTTTCCACCACTAAAAACTTTTTCTGTGCTTTAGACTGGGGCTAGGGAGTCTGGCTAGCTCTGCCTCCATGGGTTCAAAGGAATCTTGATGTCATTCAATCTATTTCTCTGCTTCTAGACTGGATTAACCTAAGCAACCTCAAAACAGTGAGCTGATCCAGCAATTCCACTCCTAGGCATATGCCTGAGAAGACTGAAGTGTGTTCATGCAAAAATGCACTCAAAGTTCACTGCAGCATTATTTATACACAACACCTAATAAGTGGAGACAATCTCAATGTCTAGCAACTGATGAATGGATAAAGAAATCGTGGATTATCCATTAAATGAAATCTTATTTAGCCATAAAAAGGAATGAAATATAAATACATGTTACAACACGGATGAACTCTGAAAACATTATGGTAAGTAAAAGAAGACAGACACAAAATACCACATAATGTAAATTCCCTTCACATGAAATGTCCAGAAAAGGCAAATCGTCCCAGACAAAAAGTAAACAGTGGTTGCTAGGGGTTGTGGGAGGGAAGAGTGGGAGTGACTGCTAATGTTTCTTTTTGGGGTAATAAAAATGTTCTGGAATTAGATAGTGGTGATGGTTGCCCAATGCTCAGAATATGCTAAAAACCAGTTAACTGTACACTTTAAAAGGGTGAACTTTGTGGTATGTGAATTATATCCATTATAAAATTATGTTGTTGTTGTTGTTAGGTGCTGTAGAGTCGGTATCTGACTCATAGCGACCCTCATAGAGTTTTCAATGGCTGAGTGTTTCGGGATTGCCTTGGGAGTGGATTGCCAGGCCCTTCTCCCATTTTTGCGGTGCTGGGAATTGAACTCGGGACCTCAGAGACTGCAGCGCAGCACTCTACCCACTGAGCTAAATCCCAGCCCTTATAAAACTATAATGAAAATTAAAACAGCATGAAGGAAGACATATGTGAAAGAAGTAGAGCTTTATCCTTTAAACTGAAGGATACACTCAAAAAATGCCTACAAATGTTCTCAATGGATATTTCCCAAGTTTCACAAAAATAATATTCCCAAGAACAGTTTCCCATAAAGAGTGAAGTATGAGCTTGCTTCTAAATTCAGACCCAGCTGGATCAACTCCATCCTGTAACATTATTGTTGTTAGGTGCCGAGTCAGTGTTCAACTCATAGAGACCCTACGTAAAACACATGAAACACGGTTGTTAGTGCTTCCCTGCTATTTGTAGGGTTTTCAAAGGCAGATTATTTTTTGGGAGTGGGTTGCCAGGTCCTCCTCCCAAGCCTACAGTGCCTGGTGTTCCCAGACAGTCTCCCATCTGAGTAGTAACCAGGCCCAACTCTGCTTAACTTCCGAGATCTGACAGGATCAGACGCCACGACTGTTTGTCTGCAGGCTGTAGCATGTGGTTGTTGTTGTTGTTGTTGTTGTTGTTGTTAGGTGCTGTAGAGTTGGTATCCTACTCATAGCGACCCTATGTACAACAGGCGAAACACTATTGTTAGTGCTTCTCTGCTGTTCATAGGGTTTTCAATGGCAGAATGATTTTTGGGAGTGGGTTGCCGGGTCTGTCTCCCAAGCCTACAGCACCTGGTGTTCCCAGGCAGTCTCCCATCCAAGTACTAACCAGGCCCGACCCTGCTTAGCCTCCAAGATCTGATGGGATCGGATGTCACATGGATATAGCTGCAGGCTCTAACATTATAGGGTAGTCTAAATCCAGAGCAAGAGGAAAACTTGTGTTGCCCCGTAGGTTCAGACAACATCCACTGTTGTGCTAACCAGACCAGGGAGGCACCACCCCAACCCTTGGTGGAAGAAGAGCCACTCATCAAGAGAGGGCAGGAAAAGCCTTTGAGAAGTGTAACCACAACCCTAACTTTCGAAACAAAAGAACAAACCAAAATCCCAACCTATTCCCCCGGCCACTGAATTTACTAGCTGAGTTCCTCTTTGATTGTATGACTTGCCTCAGAAACCTGTACACCCCAAATTGTATTTACATACTCCATTCCCAACAACTGTGAAATATTCTTTGTGTGTGAGGGGCAGGAGACCATCCTAACTTCCATGTAATAAAGTGCTTGACACAGACCAAACTCATGTCTATGACCCCACTTTGCCTGCTACACCCACACCCCAGTAATAAACTTGCTTCCATGCCTTTCCACTGTTTCACCAACATGCAGCTTCTCATATGCACTCTCTAAACTGGCCTCTGTGGGTTACTGTGTGCATCACATATTCTATTTCTTGAAATCATTTTTTGTTTTCAGGACAGAAGTGCAGTACACTATTTCTAGGTGGCACAACACAAACTAAATCTCTGTGCTTTCAATTGTACTTAGAATAAAACCCAAACTGCTTTCCCTGGCCTGGCTGCAAACTGAGAACAAACTGGCTCCCCTAAGGTCCTGTCCTGGAGGGCACAGGAAGCAAAACCAGCCCAACAAAGCAATCTATTTCAAACTGCAGTCCACAGGCTACAAACTGTGGGCTACAACTCACCCCAATTACAGGTGTGTTTCTGGAAACACAGTTGTTCCTACATCTCACCAATTTCATCTTTTATCATTCTGTCCTACTCCCAACTCTCATCACATTTCTGCCCCTCTCTCCTTCCATATGTTCCTCAAGTATACCAAGCTCTCTCTTATCTTGGTCTTCACATTTGTCATTTCCTTTACCTGGAACACCTTTTGCAAGGCTGGTTCTTTCTTGTCAGCCAAAGTCTCAACTCATACCACTTTCTCTGAGAAGATTCTCTGCCACTCAATCCCAAGTGTTGTCATCTAGTCACCTCCATCACTATCACTTCACCTGGCTGTTTTCATGGCACTTGGCATTATCTGACATTATACTCATGTACTCTCCACTGCCTCTCCTCAGACAAGAAAGCTCCACAAGGATGGGACATGGACCCTCTAATTCACAACTTGACCCCTAATTACTGGCACAGAACAGGCACTCAAATATTTGTTGATTAAATAAATGTGGACCAGAAATATGTATGGCTAATATATAACCTCTTAAAGATCTATGAACAGGGTCAGAACGTCCCAGTGCAATGCTGTAAATGCCACTTTATTGAACTTTTTCCCTATGGTAAGAAAGGGTGTGACTTCCTGTTCTTACACCATCCTTGTTCTGAATGTGGTAAAGGAAAAGGAGTTTCAACATCTCATTTTTGGGATTTTCCCCTACTTATGGCTCAGACTAAAGTAGTCTGAGACTGCAGAAATCAGACGTATATTTATATATACATTTCTCAGTGCTAGTATCAAACCCAGGGCCTTTCACAGGCTAGGCAAGTAGCAACCACTGAGCTATACCCTCAGCTCCAGCCATGAAATCTTTTACCTAACTTCTAAGGTTCTAAATATGGAATCCTTCATTAAACAAAAGAGAAGTCATCAGTCAGGTAACAGAAGGAAAGCTTTTATCAGTCAATAATCTACCCGTTTGGAGAACAACCAACACCAACGAATTTAAGCAAAAATCTTCTTTTGCTAAGGTGAAATGTCACATCCTTTTCTGTACCCACTGAGAAAGCAATTTACAGGAAGACCCAGGAAATTACTCTGGACTACTTGACTTCAATTTTAGTTCTGGGGTCTTGACAAGCAGAATTGGAGGTAAAATTCTGAAATAAAGGCCAATCCTTAAAAGACTTATTTCCAGCGGTTCTAATACTAAAGCCAGCAAACTATGACCCACCCTCCAAGAACAGCTCTTTTACTTCCACCCTCATCCCCACACAGACTTCATTCTAATGAGCTTTATCACAATAAGCCTTCATCCCTAAGGAGCTGTGAGGCCCTGTAGAGGAATAGGAAGGCAGCCAGGTGGGGCAAGAAGTGTTTTTCAAAAGTAGTTCATGGACCACATGCATCATAATCACGGGAGTGCTTATAAAAGTGTAGATTCCTGGGCATTGCCCAGCCCTATGGTATTAGTATCTTTGAGAGTAAGGTTCAGAAAATTGCATTTTAACATGCCTCTCTCCACACAACCCAAGACTCTTATACACAGTAAAGTTTGAGAACCAATGGGTTGAAAGAACCCTAGGAAAGGGGCAAGGAGTTGACTAAGACAAAAGAGATAGGAAAGGGTCTGAGGATGGAAGATGAGGATGAGGTAGGAATGTCCATGCTCTGAAGTAGCGGTAGTCAAGCAAGAGGCGCGATAGGGGCAGTTAAGGGTAGAGGTGATGACAGAGCTTGGGCTAGGAGGTTGGTCAGAAGAGAGGTCGCACCCACGGACTGGTCTGGAACGTGGGGAGGAAAGGAGAGCAGGGTCTGGACGTGAGGGAGAGGAGGGAAAGTGGAAATAACGAGGGGTTCTTCGGACGGGTCAGGACTGGGAGGTGAAAATTGGGAAATAGGGGTGACAAGGGGCGGGGACAAAAGTAGAATGGAACAGGCGGAGGTAGTAGCCGAGGTCTTCCTCCCAAACGGCGCCTCCCCTAAAACTCTGGGCCTTGACAAGCCTGAGTGCAGGGACAGGACCGGGAAGAGAGATTTTATGAGAGGCGAGCCCAGTCAGGGGTAACGTGAGCAGGGTCCTGGAGGTGGCTTGGGGCCAAGCATGGGACGCCTGTAGATCCTGAGATACCCAGGAGGGCCCTGCTCCTGCTCCGGCTCCCGGAGTCTCCCTCACTCACCGTCGCCGCCGCCATCTTGAGTCCACGTGTCGCCGTGATGACGTCAGCGGAAGTTGTGCTTCCCTGGTTATGGATTTTAATTGTGCTAGGTCGCCCAGCTTTAATTGCTCCTGTAGTCACAGTAGGTGGAGAAGCAAAGGTGTCTTAGCTTCTGCTCGATAGCCTGGTCTTGGCAGTGAAGTTAGTGATTAGGTGAAGAGAGAGGATGATGTAACCGCTAGAGCCATATTAATTCCTGGCAGAAATCGCTCCTCCTCTCCTGCCGTTGCATTGTGGGTAACGGGGGTGTGTGGAAACAGGCTTGCTCTTTGGGCGCCATCTTTACTATTGGCAGGAAGACCCGTTGCCGGGGTTACCTAAGACCTTGATGTGGTGGAGAAGGCTTGGTAACTGGAATCTTACAGCCGCCAGACTCTGAGAATATTTTGTGATTATATATTTAATTGTTTACTTAGTCTATTAGTAGACTAAGCCCTATGAAGGTAGGACCTTGTCTTTTATTTTACCTTCTGCCTCCTTGTCATCTGTAAAATGAGTAGACTTATATTACCTTCATCATAGGCTTATGATGAGGATTCAATGACATAATCTTACATAGGGCACATTCAATAAATAATTATCATTATATGCTTATATACACTCCCTTAGGCATATGGTAGGTGCCCTAAACCATACACTAATTGTTAAATGAGTGGAAAGCAGCTTATTTAGTATAGGAAGACATCTTTGAATGTGGACTTTACCATGCAAACAAGACAGGTATGTGACTTGAGGCAAGTTAATTAACCTTCCTAAGCCTCAGTTTCCACTATTGGTAAAAAGGAACGCAAAGAATCATGGTATTGCCAGGCATGGTGGTGCATGCAGGCCTGTACGCCCAAGGACCCAGGAGGCTGAGTCAGGATTGTAAGTTCAAGGCCAGAGGCAGCCTGTGCAATTTAGCAAGACACTGTTTCAACATAATAAAAAATTTGAAGTGTGTGTGGCTTAGTGGCAGAGCACTTGCCCAGCATCAGCAAAACCCTGGATCCAACCCTTCAGAACCCGGGGCAGGGGAGGAAATCATGGAATTAAGATTGGGAGAGAACTCAAAAATTTGTTTGGTCCGTGTATATCCCTGTAAACTGAATATTGAACCAATGCTATCTTCTTAGACTCTTTCAAAAGTTATTGAAAGGATCACAATGGTTGGTAATCATAATGAGCACTTTCTGAGCATTTGCTGTGTGCTGTAGCAGGTAGCATTATACTAAAACAGTTATCTGATTCTACCTCTTGCAAGGGACAGTTGAACTCTGATCCCCACCTGTGAGCACCACACTGGTGGATTTTCTGCAAAATGGCTGCAAACAAGTCCTCCCATCCTTGCATGTGCATGATTTTTTCTCCAAATGTCAAAAGGTAGACTAGTCTCCTGTTAAATATGGCTGGTCAGATCACTTGACTTGACCAAGTGGCTGCCAGTTCTGGGTTTAGGCTTTAATAAACTTGGCAGCTTCTGCTTTCATCCTCTTGGGTATAAACAAGTCTAGTTACTTTGCTGGAGAGGCGCACAGAGAGACAGGCACAGTCGCTTCCTCAAGGCATTCGAGAAGCTCCAGCTGAGTACTATACATGAGAATGAAATTATCTTGGACAGTTCAACCCCAGCTGAGGTACCAGCTGAACATAGCTACATGAATAACTTCATTGACACCATTTGAAACAAAATAATTGCCCAGTTGAGCCTGCTTTAGGTGTGGGGATGGTTTGTTATGCAGTAGTAAGTCATTGAAACACACTCCCATAAAATCTGTGACCTGCAGAAAGAGCAGCAAATCAGATACTATTCCTAAAAGGAAGAGAGCTTGAGACACAGGAGGAATTTCCCAGAGTCTCAGAGATAGTAAGACGAGATTCCAGTAACAGTTTCCCAGCTTGGGTCCTGGGTGTTTCTGACCATTTCTCGCTGCCTGAAGAGGAATGACTGATAAGCAACCAAGCCACATAAATAGAAGATTATTCCTCAGGATTTCTATTTTTCCCCACACGCTTTGTATTTTTCCCTGAAAGGCTTCCATATCCAAATTTCCTTTGATGACATAAGCCAGAATCCTGGAGCTAGATTATCTGGTTTCCAATCCTATCTCCACCACTTGTTAGCTCCACCGCATGGGCATGTTTGTTTTAAAAGTTTTTTATTGTGGTAAAATATACATAAGATAAAATATTTACTGTTTTAATCATTTTTAAGTGTATAATAAAAACAGTATTCAGTGATGAATTACTGCAGATCTCTTCCTAGCTCTGTGATCAGAAGCTTTGGGTTGGTAACTGGGCCAACTTACTCATGAACGTGGGAGGCACTGTGCAGAAGGCCCCCTATACTCCTGGGGGCCACAAAAGTGTTTCAAAGAAGTTATGATTATTATTTTTGGTGCTGGAGATTAAACCCAGGGCTTCACACAAGCTAAGCAAGCAATCTACCACTGAGCTACACTGCAGCTCCTAATTTCTTTTAAAATCAGAAGAAAATAATAGACTTCTAGGTCAAAGAAAATATTTTCGTATATAATAACATGTTCATCCTAATATCAATATAACTATAAACTATAATATACATATATGTGTGTGTATCTATCTATCTATATATCTATGTATATGGAAGAGTTTCAGAATGGCAAAAGTGCCTAAAGTCCATGAAAATCATAAGGCAGCTCTGGTTGGTACCTTGAAATTGCCCATGATGGGAATGTTTACACCACCAGAATCAATAAGTGCTGCAAGTCAGGGCTTGAATTTTTGGTTTGTTAGCAACATTTTTCTGTAAAGGGCCAGATAGTATTTTAGATCTTGCTGACCATACGGTTGTGTTATGACTACTCAGGTCTGCCATTCAGAGTACAAAAACAGCCACAGACACATCCCAAACCAAAAATCCAGAGAGAAATTAAATTACCAACTACATGAGTTATGGTATCATAGACACACACACACACACACACACACACAGGTATATTTTAGGTTTCATCCATAGTTTCTGGCTCATTACTCCCTCCCCAAGGCAGGCCATAGAAACAAAAATTTCTCTTACCCCACAAGGCGACTCATAGAAATTCTCATCTTCCCCTGGCTTTCTGTCTTGGAGCTGGCCATAAATAAATTCTCTGACTTACTCTTGTAGGTGTTAAGACCCCCTCATTCTAGTGGGGTCCTGCCTCATATCTTGGAGGAAGGAAAGCTGCACAGAGAGGCCAAGAAAAAAATCTAAACACATAGGACTTGCTGGGTTTTCCCACCCAGTCTATTGGCAATCATGCCTATGTATTAAGGTCTCCAAAAAAACACTAAAAGGAAGGAGTTCAGAGAGCTTCCAAACAGCCGAGCATGTGGAAGTTTCCAGAGGACAGCAAGTCTGGAGAGGGCATGGAGGCTCTGCACACCTCCCATACCTTGCCCTATCCATCTCTTCATTTGTATCCTCTGTTAACAATAAACTGGTAAAGCTTAAACCTTCCTCTGAGTTCTATGAGCCATTTCAGTAAATGACTCAAATCCAAGGAGGGAATTGTGAGAATCTCAGTTTATAATTAGTTGGTCAAAAATGCAGGAAAAACAACACAGGGCTTCTGACTTGTTATCTGAAGGGGGAATGCTGTCTTGGGGACTGGGCCCTCGACCTGTGGGATCTGATACTGTCTCCAGGTAGATTCTATCAGAGCTGAGCTGTGTCCACCGATGTGCCCACTGCTGCAGGACTGCTTGCTGGCTGGCTGGGAGAAATCCCTATACCAAAAGGGTCACAGAAGTCTTCAGTGTTGAATATGATGTGGAAACAGGAAAAACAGTTTGTTTTTTGCTAGACACATATAAGTTAAAACACTCTTGGCCTAAATTCCCTCTCTTTTTACTTTCAGTTCTTAAGATTAGACCCTTGCACTACAGAATCAACTCAGTAGGTGTAGGGTTCCATGTGACCCTAGGGGGTGCTGTGATATACACCCTTCAGGGGATGCAAAAATAAAGAAAATTGTCATTGGTTGCCATCTCATTGTCAGTTAGCAAAAGCTAACTGCCAAGAGCATTCAGTTGAGGAAACACGCAGGAAGTACTCATTGCCTTCTTGTCCCCTCTGCTTTCTATCAGATCTCCCTCCCCTCCACTGACAGCTTCCTACACAAGGGACCAGATACGTCTCAGCAGTCACATCTCCAAACCTCAGGATTCCTGACATGCTGAATAACAACCATCTTAACAACCATAATGCCTGCGTGGCCATGGGAAATGGCAGGGCTGCAGGCAGCTGCCACTCCTGGGGGAGATCTAGCTCATATATCCAGTGTGGCGTGGCAGGAAAGTCAGGGTTTTAGGTCATCAGAAATCATTCCTGGCATCCTGACAGGCCCAGTATCTGGGAGGCAAAACCCATTGAGCAGCCAGGCACTAGCATAGTGGGCAGAATAATGGCCTCTGAAAGTGGTCTAGTCTTCATCCCTGGAAACTGTGAAAATGTTCCTTTTCATGGCAAAGGGGACTTTGCAAGTGTGATCGAAGATCTTGAGATAGAAAAATTATTCTGGATTATTCAATGTAATCAATGTAATTCAGTGAGTCCAATGTAATTACAAGGATCCTTACAAGTTAAAGAGGGAAGCAAGAGCCGGGTGACTTGGGAGGCGGAAGGAGGAAGATTGCAAGTTCAAGACCAGAGGCATTCTGCATAATTTAGTGAGACCCTATCTCAAAAAAGTAAAAAAAAAAAAAAAAAAAAAAAAAAAAAAAAAAAAAAAAAAAAAAAAAAAAAAAAAAAAAAAAAAAAAAAAAAAAAAAAAAAAAGGAAAGCAAAAGACTCCGGATCAGAGATGTGGTGATGGAAGAAGAGTTTGGAGTGGTGTGCAGTAGGGAACCAAGAGTCAAGGAGGTTGGGCATCCTCTGGAAGTCAGAAAAGGCAAGGAAACAAATTCTCCCCTAGAGCCTTTAGAAGGAATGCAGCCCTCCCAACCCAATTCAGACTAGTGGGTTGTTTGAAGCCACCACACTTGTGGTAATTTGTTACAGCAGCAATAGGAAACCAATACAGCCAGTGAGTATTTTAGAACAGTCAGAAAACGTTGAGCATTGATTCTTGCTTTTTCTTGGTCTCTAGGAAGGTGTTTCCCCTTTCTGATTTGTGAAACAGCAAGAAGCTAAATAGGTATTCAGGAACTAGAAGGACAGGGAAGCTGACAGTTTGGTAAAGTCTTTGGCATTCATATCTTTTATTTAAATACTTACTTCATGATTTTTAAAGTTTCCCAGCCAACCCACAGCTGTAGCTGGAATTCAGCCATCCCAGGCAATAGAAATATCCCCTCAGGGTTACCGAAGAATGGGAGATTGCAGAGCGCTAGAGTCAAAAATAGATTGTCCAGTGCAGCCCACCCACTTGTCAGATGAGGAAACCATGGCTCCAGTGAGGGTTGGTGCCTGGGGGGGAAGGATGAGTGGTGGTGCTGGAGCCACCTCATAGGCACTGCCTGGGCTCCTGGCCCTGCCCCTGTCCTGTCCATCAAGGTTGCTGTTGGTACTGGCTCTCAGTAGCCGTGTAGAAGTCATCCAGCACGCTCTGGATATATTCGAAAGTGGGCCGTTCCTCTGGGCGGTTCTTCCAGCATCGTGTCATAATGTTGTAGAGTTCCTCTGGGCAGTGCTCTGGTCGAGGCATCCGGTATCCATGCTCCAGTGCCCGGATCACTTCCGGATTTGTCATCCCTGAGAAGGAGCCATGCAGTTAAGAAAGGAGGATTGGGAAATGGGAGCCCAGTGTTGGCAGACACTGGCTTCCCCAACTGCCATCTCTTCCTACCCCACCTTGCAAATGGGCAGGCCTGGGATATGTTTGGGAGTTGAATAGCCACCAGAACCTTGTGATTGCTTGTATGTGGTAAGGAGTGAGAAAGCAGGAGAGACCAAGGAAGCCACCAGACTACAGGCTTAGGAAATGAAGTGGATGGTGGTACCTTTAAATGAAGTGGGAAAAGCAAAGGAAGCTTACAGGGAGGATCAAGAACTCAGCTTAACAGACACATGGACAAGAGGGACTATTGCCAGGGTGAGTCGTAGAAGCAGTCCCAAGCCAATGCCTTTTTCCCTACCTGGATAAGGGATCCGGCCATAGGTGACAATCTCCGTCAGCAAAATACCAAAGGACCAGACGTCTGACTTGATGGTGAAGGAGCCAAAGTTGATAGCTTCAGGAGCTGTCCACTTGATGGGGAACTTGGCCCCTGCAGGGTTGTACAGAACAGAGTCAGGGGGAGTCTGGGGAGCTGTGAGGGCTGGGCCTCTGCTAGGGTTAAGAACAGAGCAGAAGCATCAACTGCTCCCAGCTGTCCTCTGCAGAATGCCAATGTCCCTGCAATATGGCATCCCTGTGACAGCAAAGGACATCTGCCCTGAGGACAGATAGCTAAAGCCAGGAGGAATGGTTAGAGAGGTGTAGCATGAGAGCTTACTCTGGGGCATGTCACTGATTCAGCTGATACTCTGGTGAACTATAATTCAGAAGAGTGGAGTCTTGGGAACAGAAGGGATTCAGAGGACCTTGAGTCAAGGACACAGATGATGCCTCAGTTCCCTACTCCAGCAAGGGGGGCAGAGAGTATTCTGGCTCCAGCCTGAGGTTTGCACCACTCCCTGTGCATCTTCTCTCTACCCTGCCCTTCCTTCCACCTGCTCTAGGATAGGATTAGTGAGCCTTCCAGTAGTGCTTAATTACATTATGATTGGTGAACATGGTCTGTAGGACATACAGATGCTCCTCCATTTAGGATTATGCCTTAGTAAACCCCATTATAAGTCAAAAATACATCGAATACACCTAACCCACTAAATGTCCTAGCTTAGCAACACAGTGCACTGTTGAGTCTCTGTTGTTTCCCTTCGTGATCACGCAGCTGACTGGGAGTGCAGCTTGCTGCTGCTCTCCAGCATGGTGAGACAGCATCATAGTGCATATCACTAAGCTGAGGAAGAGTTGAAAACTTCCGACTTGAAAGTACAGTTTCTTCTGAATGCAATTGCTTTTGCACCATCATAGAGTTGAAAAAAATCACACATTGAACCATGTAGTCAGTGACCATCTGTCTGATTTTTGGAGTTTGGTAAGACCTGCTTTACAATTGAGTATATAGTTAAGTACTGGAAATGCTCTGTGTGTGTGTGTGTGTGTGTGTGTGTTTCTCCTTCCCTTCCTTTGGATCTAGAGGTCCAGAGTTTCCTGCTTATCCTTTCCTGGCTAAGAAATTATACAGTCTACCTATATCCTTTTAGTATTTACTCAGTTTAAACTTTTGTATTGAGTCATAACAAACATGAAATAAAGTATATAAATCTTTAATGTACAACCTGATGCATCTTTATAGCTTGTAATCACTATCAGATCAAAGTATAGAACCTTTTCAGCATTTCAGAAGGCTCTCTTCTGTGCCTTCCCAGTCAATACTTCCCTCCTCCAGCTAGCCACTTTTCTGAACTCTGTCAATATAAATGAATTTTGCCAGTCATTTCCTTAACAGCTGTCTTGAGATACAATTCACAGGCCATAAAATCCACCCATTTGAAGTGTGCAATTTAATGGTTTTTATAATATTCATAAAGTTGTGAATTTTAGAATATTTTGATCACACCTTCCTCTCCAAACCCACAGCACTCACTCTTCCTTTCTCCCCAACTCCCCACCCCAGCTATAGGCAACCACTAATTCTCTTTCTGTCTCCATGACTGTGTCTGTTTTGGATCTTTCATATAAAGGGAAATATACAATACAGGTCTTTGTGTCTGTCTTTCACATTACATGATGTCTTTTTTTGTGTGTGTGTGTGTGGTACTGGGGGTTGATCCCGGGGCCTCACTCCTGCATGCTTTGCAAGTGCTGACCACTGAGCTGCACTCCCAGCCCTTTTATTTTTTTTCCTTACTTTCTGAGACAGGGTCTTGCTAAGTTACGCAGACTTCCTCTGGTCTCGAACTTGCGATCCTCCTGGCTCCGCCTCCAAGCTGCTGGGATTACAGGCGTGCACCACCACGCCCAGCCATTACATGATGTCTTCAAGGTTCATGTATGTTGCAGCCTCTTTCAACACCTCTTTCCATTTTCTGGCCAAATAATATTCTCTTATGTAAATATTCTACACTTTGTTCATCAATTGACAGGCGTTAATTAAGGTTGTTTCCATTTTTGGCTATTAGTAACAATGCTTCTCTGAACTTTCATATACAAGTTCTGGCTGGTTTTGGATTTTACATGAGCAGAACTATGTAATGTCTACTTTTTTGGTCTGACTTCTTTCATTTTGATATTATGACTACAAAAGTCATCCATTTAGATGCATTAGCATGGGCATGTGCCTTCTCATTATTGCATGGTATTATGTTATGCAAATAAACCACAGTTTATATATCCATCCAACTGTTTATTGACATTGAATTCTTTCCAGTTTTTGTCAATTGTGCATGAAGGTACTCTAACCTTTAATTTCGACACATACTTGCCTAAGTCTAAAACTGATCAGTACTTCTTAATCTGGTCTGAAATGTCCTTGAAGTCTTGGTGTGACTCAAGTCCAGGACATTATGTGGAAGGGTCCCACCACGCTTAATAAGGCAGAGGTCATGCTGGATGGACCTGTGCCTGGTACCAGTTACTCTCCCAGGCCTCCATTCTCAGTACACACAACCTGTCCAGGTGGGCACATGGGTTTGCCAGACTGTATTCCTTACCTTCCCGAGCTGTGTACTCATTGTCCTCAATGACCCGTGCCAGGCCGAAGTCAGCAATCTTACACACCAGCGACGCAGAGACCAAGATATTGGCAGCTCGGAGGTCTCGGTGAATGTAGTTCCTCTGCTCAATGAAGGCCATGCCTTCTGCGATCTGCACCCAAAACAGGCACCCTCCTTCTCAGATCTTCCCAGCCCAAAAGCTTCCCACCACAAGGCAGAAGGAGAGTGACGAGGTGGGAGAAAACTGGAAACTGTCTACACTAGCTCCTCCTTTTTTGTTGGAAGAGTCTTGGGCTCAGACTGGCATTTCTCTATCTATTCATCTAGGCTGGGAGGAACCTCAAGGCCAAGCTCTAGAGGCTTCTCTAGAGTTCTAAAATTTCCAGAGAGCTCTTTGAAATGTACTCAAAAGAAAAGTAATGGGATTATTTCTCCAAGACCTACACATGACATGCACAAACACAGATACACACAGACAGACAGACAGACAGACACACACACACACACACACACACACACACACACACACACACTTATACCAGGATATTATGAAGAGATTTTCCCTCTCCTGCCTTTCTGGGGACAACCTAGGCTCATGTCATATTCTGCTCTAGGTAGAGAAAATTCATTTATTCATTCAACAACAACAACAACAAAAAATCCTTGGAATGTTTTGTGAGTGCCAGATCTGTCCCTTGAACAGTTGGTGAGCCAGGTGCAGCCACTGCAGGGGTGATAAGCACCAGAGAGAAAAAGAAAGCCTGGGAACAGGACAAGAAGTGCAGGGCGCATTTTGGACTGGGTTGTCAAGATGCTGCTTCCGGGAGGTGAACTTTTAGCAAAGATTGGAATGATGATAATAAGTATGTCAAATACAGACACTGGAGGCCAGGGGAAGACAGGTGTGAAGCCCTAGAGATGGGGATGAACTTGGGTGTTCATGAACTTGGGAGCAGCATAGGAGCCAGGTGGCTGAGCAAAAGACAGGACAGTTCAAGTTATGAGCAAGGCCACAGGTCATGAGCAACCTTGAAGGCCAGGAGAGGAGGCTGAGTGGGAAGGGAGGCATTAGACTTCAAGCAACACCATAGCATGGCCTGATACACATTTTAAGATCATCGTGGCTGCCAAGTGAATAACAGCCAGTGTGGAGGATTTTTTTTTTCAATGTGTGGGATTTGAATCTGGGCCTAGCACATACCCTGCAAATGCTCTATCATTAGGCTGCACTCTCAGCCCATTTTGAATTACTTTTTAAGCTTGAGACAGAGTCTTGCTAAATTACACAGGCTGCCTCCGGCCTCAAACTTGAGATCCTCCTGCCTCTGCCTCCCAAGTCTATGAGACTACAGGTGTGAGCCACTGTACCCAGCCAAGGATTCTTATTCACAGAGAGCACACTGGAAGCTTCTGTGCCTTGGAGAAGTTTTACTTACAAGAATTTGAAGATGAACACTCAGATACCCAGAAAGCCATCCTTCCAGTTTACAAACTGCCTTGGAGCCCTTTAAGGAGGGAATCATTATGATCTCTGTCTTACAGAGGGGGAGACACTTGTTCTGGTTTACATGCCAGGAAAAACCTGAATGTCTGCCTCAAACCCAGGCTGAAGATCTCCCGTCTAGAGACCCACGCTGCATCTGCATACCCTAGAACTCCAGAATTCTGGAGGGCTGCAGCTTCGTGCAATCTGATGAGACTATTTGGGGAGATTGAGGTGGGAAGGTCTGACCAGACAAACCAAATACAGGCACTGCCAGCAGGTGCAAGGGTTGAGGAGTGGGCAGTGCACTTGCAAAGAATGGACAGCAGGGGGCACCTGAGGCAGTGGGAACTGAAGTCCAGACTTCTGAACAAAAAACTCGAGATTTTCTGATTTTGTTTGGAATAGAGAGTGTGGGCCTGCAGCCATACCATTGTGGCCTCTGATCCCATCAGATCTCGGAAGCTAAGCAAGGTCAGGCCTGGTTAGTACTTGGATGGGAGACTGCCTGGGAACACTAGGTGCTGTAGGCTTGGGAGGAGGACCTGGCAACCCACCCCCAAAAAACAATCAGCCATTGAATACCCTATGAATAGCAGAGAAGCACGAACAATAGTGTTTAGCCTATTGTACTAGGGTTGCTATGAGTTGGACACCAACTCAATGGCACCTAACAACAACAACAAGGGAGTGTGAGGAGTGGAATGAGACAGAGTCTTGACCTGGAGAGAGTGAGAAATGTATAATGAGTCCTCAAATGAACAGTTCTCAAAATTTATTAGGCTAATGGCACATATTGCAGCTTAGTTATTATAAGCTGTCACTTAACACTTATATAGCATTTATTTACTGTGTACTTTGAGGAGGTACTTTTGCTATGAGCCCTCTTTCCACAAATGAGAAAAGGGAAGAAAGCTTAGAGAAGTAAATAATTGACCCATACATGTAAATTCCAGAGGCCAGGGCTGTAACTCACAGCCTTGAGCAGAGTCTACTCACTTATGAATACACTGTATCTTTTTGCCTAGTATTTTTTATGGAGTAGGGAGTAAGGCTTGTGGTCAACATTTTTAATGCCCACTGGAGTTGGTTAGACACAAGTCTAACAGGGTAGGTCTGACTAATCCCACCTCCTAGGAAGCAGTGGAAGATAATGGCTAAGTGGCTCTGGAGTTGGACCAGCTCAGCTTGAGCTCTAAGCCCTGTGACCTCAAGCAAGTTACTTCATCTCTCTGGGCCTCACTTTTCTTCTCTGTAAAGTGAGGGCAACATGTGTTTCCAAGGGGTCATGTGAAAATGAATCCTTAAGCCTATATCAAGGGCTTAGGACAGTGTCTGCCATAGAGTATTCACTTCAGAGGTGGCTTGGATGCTCTCAGCTGGGGAAAGTGGTATTCAGAGAGGTTAAGTGTCTTGCTCAGAGCTGCACAGGCAGAGCTGGGATCAACACCAAACCCTGTGTGACTCCTAAGCCCGTTTGCTTCTCAAGGGCATGTCAACTGAGTGGGTGATGAACTGGTGTCCTGGGCCCAGGATGGGTCTAAGGACTGGGGCTTGATGAGGTGGTGAGATTTTATGATAACCAAGTGGGATGCCACAAGGCCAGACACTGGAATTTGGGTTTGCTTGCAAGAGCATTGGGGAATCCCAGAATCCAAGCAAGAAAAACTTATATGAATACTCCAGCCCAGGGCTCTTCAAACTGAATCCTACTGATGCCTCTGCTTGTCTGGGGATATGGGGACAAAAGAAAGGCCACAGATGAGGCTCTTCCCTGCCTCCTTCAACCCAGAAGAGCTCTCTTTTGACTAATATTTTTATGTATCTAGGTATTGTATAAAATTTCATCTGACCGACAGAGTTGTGGCTAAAAACAGTCATCGAACTTGAAAACCACACTTGTGGTACAATTCCCCTCTGGAATAATGGGGATTCTGAGACCCAGAGTTGGTCGGAGGTCACCAGCCGGTGAGTTGGAGATGGGACAGGGCAATTCTCACTGCACTGGCTTGGCTCTCTAGTACTGAAGGTGAAGAGCAGGTCCCCAGGTTGACTCCTTCCTGAACCTCTTTCCCTCTCTTCCTCCCCCCACCCCCCATAGTCCATGACTTGTAAGCAGCAAGGCTCCTGTTAGTTTGATAGTTATAATTTAGTTATAGTTATAATGTAGTTACAGTTATAATGTAGCACAGGTCAGACTGCTTTGGGAGGATTCCCACCTACTGGAGTGTAAATGTCAGGCCTTGATTTCCACATGGCTCTGGCATTCTAGGTTCTGAAAGTAGAGCCTCCTGCTCCATCTTGTCTGTGGTCTCTGGGCCCCTGGGATTTGCATACTCAAATGAGCTCCGTCCTGGGCATCCCCAGAAGGCCCAGCTGCAAACTCTCTCAACTCCCACGAGGCTGCAAGCCACACCTATGTCACCCTCGAGGGTCTAACTGACGAGGCCTAGCTCCTTTGTTTCTCCGGGCATGTGTACAGGCCTTTCTTTGGTCTAGAACTCCCCTCTGCCTCCTCTTCATTTGCATAACTTCTCATTCTTCAGGGATCAGCCTAGAGGCCACACCCTCTGGAAGCCTCTGATTGCTCCTGGAGCAGACTGAATGCATTTGCTGTACATTCCCAGAGCACCTGGTCTTCCTAGTTTTCCCACAGACAGGCGAGACCATGAAATAAGCTTGAAGTAAAAACCCTCAGGCTGTAAGTGAGAGGAGCCCCAGAGGTGAGGCGAAGATGAGAGTGATTTTTTCTTTTTGGGGCTGTGGATGGAAGACCTTGCACAGGGCCAGCAAGCACTCTACCACTGAGCTACACCCTAGCCCCCCAAGTGGGGTTTAAGACGTGTTTATGTGATTTGCATATGTTGCTTTCTTTGCTAGATACTGTGTTCGTTTGCCTCTGAGCCAGGGCACTTGGGTGATAGTTCTCTAAGAGAGTCTATTGTTTAATACCTATTGTCCTATCTGGATGGTGAACTGTGTGAGGACAACAATGTTTTCCATTTGCTTCACTGCTGCATCCCTCATAATTAGCACAGTTACTTAGCCAAGCTATTTAGACACACTGCACCTCAGTGTCCTCCTCTGTACCTCTGTACTATTTTTGTTGTTGTTGAGATAGGGTCACACTATGTAGCCCAGGGTGGCCTCAAACTCATGATCTTTCTGCCTCTGTGCCTGAGTGTTAGGATTATAGGCATGTACCACCATGCCCAGACTGTATGCCTCAATTTACTATTCTGTACAATAGGGTGACCATAAGTTTCCTGAGGCCAGACTATCGTATTAGGGGACCTCCGTGAGCTGTGCCTCCTGGTGTCCATGCCCTTGTGCAGTCCCCTCCAACACTGACCTTTGACTTGCCCATGTGACTAACTTTGGCCAACAGGACAATAGCAAGCCTGAGGCTTAATAAGTGCTTGCATATTGGGGCTTGGCCACTGGTGACACTTCCTCTTGGAACCTAGGTGCTGCACTGTAAAGAAGCTCTGCTTGAAATAATGAGGGAGGAGAGGCCACCTGGAGAGAGATCCTGTAGGGTGAGACACACTCCCACACATTGTACCCCAGGCAGTGCACCCCAGGATGCACTATATCGCCTCACCTCACCCTGGAGTTCAACCAGCCTGCCCCATCCAACTGAAGGCTGAGAAATGCTAACTGTTGTCATTTCAAGCTAGTAAGCTTTGGGGTAGTCTGTTACATAAGAATGGGCATCAAAAACCCCACTCCGTAAGATTGATGTGAGGATGAAATTGGTTATACATGTGAAAAACGGCCCTCCATATCTAAGGGTTCTACCTCCACAGATTCAACAAACTATAAATCCAATTTTTTTTTTTTTTTTTTGGTGGTACTGGAGGTTGAACCCAAGGCTTCGCACTTGCATGCTTTGCAAGTACTGTACCACTGAGCTGTAGCCTCTGCCCATTTTTTTTTTTTTTTTTTTTACTTTTTCTTGAGTCAGAGTCTCACTAAATTATGCAGACTGCCTCTGGTCTCAAACTTGTGATCCTCCTGCCTCCACCTCCCAAGTCACTGGGATTATAGGTGTCCTCCACTGTACCCAGCTTCCAAAATATTCCTTAAAAAGATAGCACCTGTACTGAAACTTGACAGACTTTTCTTTTGTCATTATTCCCTAAACAATACAGTATAACAAAGCATTTACATTGGATTAGGTAGTATGAATCGGCTAGAGATGATTTAAAGTAGATGGGAGAGCCAGGCACCGTGGCTCACACTTATAATCCCAGCAATTTGGGAGGTGGAGGCAAGTGGATCACAGATTCAAGGCCAGAGGCAGCCGGTGTAACTTAATGAGACCCTGACTCAAGATAAAAATTAAAAAATGGGCTAGGGTACAGCTCAGTGGTAGAAAGATTGCAAAGTATGTGTGAGGCCCCAGGTTCAACCCCCAAGTACCACAATAAACAAACAAACAAACAAACAAACAAAGTATATGGGAGAATGTATGTAGGTTATTTGCAAATACTATGTTTTGTTTTTGTTTTTGTTTTGGCAGGGGAGGTTGAGACAGGGTCTTGCTATGTAGCCCAAGTTGGCTTCCAACTCATGATTTCCTGCCTCAGTCTCCCTGATGACAATTACAGATATGTACTACCAAGTCTGGCCTATATCATTTTATATAAGGGAGTTGAGCATCTGTGGATTTTAGTCTACACTGGAGTCCTGTCACCAGTCCACATGGATATGAAGGGATGTCTATACATACAAAAGGGTCCTTTTATATTGAGCACTCAGTAAACATTACTTTTTTATTACTGTTATCATTATAGTGTGTGGTCAATCACTATTTGCTGAATATGTCACTGAATTCTACCACCCTCCCCCCACCTCTCCATCAGGTTCTCACCTGGGCTGAGAAGTCAATGAGTTTTGGCAAGGGCTGCTTGCTGCCTTCAGCACTTTTCAAGAAGTCCAGCAGGCTTCCTGTGGCAGGGGTGTAGGGGAGGGAGAAAGAGCACTGAGCACTCTTACTACTTTAGTGCATGGCTAAAATTTTTCTCATAGCAATGTTTTGTTTTGTTTTCCCTTGAGTAAGGTCTCACTGGGTTGCCCAGGTGGGTCTCAAACTCCTGTATTCAAGCTTCCCAAGTAGCTGGGATTACAGGTGTATACCAGCACACCAGGCTAAAGCTGGATTTAGTTCAATGTATTCACTTACCTCTCATAGCATTTGAGAACTAGAACCTGAGTGAGTCTGTGTGCCTGGGATGGTGGCTTTGTAAGGCCAACATACCAGAAATGAATATTTAGAAAGCAGAAGGAGTTTTGAGATTTCAAATCACACTCAGTGAGGTTGCATAAGATGTTTCTATGTATCCAAAAATGGACAAGGATTGAAAACAGTTGTGAAACAATGCCCTAAAAAAAATCCTTGCTGAATTGTGATAGGGTAGTGGTGGCCAGGGAGGCCACTGCTTTTCTCCTACCCTTTTTCCCAGGGCATTGGGACATACAGGGAAGGGACTTAGAAGGGGAAGAGGCCCCTGGCCTTTGAGTCCCCCAGAAAACTCATAAGGAAGCTATGGGCCTCTTCTCGTGTGGGCCAGGGTGCTCTGGCCTGCTGTTCTCCTGGGGGCACCTTGTTCTCCTTTTCCCTTCGTGACTCCTTCACTTGATTTTACCCTGTGAACCAGGAGAACTGGACTGTTGCATAATAAGGTGCTCAGGGAGGACTTCCTAGAAGAGCTCCTGGGCGGACTGAAACCAAACCAAGGGCAAGAACATGTCAAGGTCACCTTCAAGTGCACAATGGACCAGCCTGGGTTACAGTCCCCACCCCAGCCCTCATGTGCACACCTTTGGCCATGAACTCTGTGACAATGAAGATGGGCTCCTGCGTGACAACAGCGTGCAGCTTCACCAGTTTGTCATGCTGCAGTGTCTTCATCAGGTTGGCCTCTGCCAGGAAGGCTTCCACTGACATGCTCCCAGGCTTCATGGTCTTCACCGCCACCTTGGTGTGCTTGTTGTAGGTGGCTGGAGGGAGATGGAGATCAGGAAGGTGGTTAGAGTGCAGATGCCTTCCCCTGGCCCTAGAAGACCAGCTACAGACCTGCCTGCTCCAGAAATCCTTCCCTGACCACCACAGCCCTAGAGAGGGAGGGAAGGCACCAGCTTTGGCGTCAGGCAGGTGTGGGCTGGGAGGCTGGTTTGTTGCAGCCAAGCTGTGTGCACTTGGCCAAGATACTTCTCTGAGCTTCACCTAACTTTCCTCATGTGCAAAGTGGATGTGATGAGTGCTTCCTTTGAAGGGCTAGTGCAAGATTTAAAGAAAAACCTTAAACCACCACTTAGATTATCCCTTTCCCACCCCTTCACCTTAACAATATTCTGTGTGATCTGGCCATGCCCACTCCAGCCTCGTCATTCACCAAACTCAGCCTTACCTGCTATGCACTAATCACCCTGCATGTCATCCAACCCTCATCCTACCACAGAATCTTGGTACATGCTATTCCTTTGCCCTGCCCCACCCTGCTTCATCTTATGGATCTTATCAATCTTATAATTGCTTCTTTTCATTTGTGCCTTGGCTGCCAGGAATCTTGAATCCAGCCCTATTGTCTTTCTGTAGTAAGAGTTTAGGGCTTTATTGTTTTATTTTGTTTTATTTTCCCCAATTTTGCCACTCAGATCCGTCTTACCTTCCTGTCCATATTTTCTTTTGGTCAATTTATTTATTTATTTATTTATTTTGTTCAGTGCCTCGCATGTAGTAGGCCCTCAACAAGTGTAGTTAAAATATGTGGATTTTAATTTTACTTTATCTGGCTGAATGTTTGCAACTCTGCAAGCTGTTTTGGCTCCCATTTGGCACACAATGAAGTGTTAACACAGTGGGTTGCTCTAGTCACTGGCCCAGGCATTTCGTCCACCCCATAACCCTATGAAGCAGACATTACTGTTCTCAAGCTACTAGGGCAAGGACAGTAGGCATGGGACGTGCCTTTCTGGTGCCCCACAATGTCTGGCATATTATTGGGCATGTGGCAGGTGCTCAGAATAGCTTGGTCTTCAATTGCCAGTATAGAGCTCACCTGAAAGTTTCCTAGCTGTGTTTCCCTATTATTAATTTTCATCATCCAAGAGGCCCCTGGTTACGCCCATCCCAGACTGGCAGGCTGGTCCAGCTCCATTGGAGGGAAGGGATTCCTTGTTAGGACTCCTGCTTCCTGGAAGGAAGTTTTTGGCCTGGCATCCCGCCTCAAAGGCAAAGCAGTGTTTGCATAGCAAGACAATTTGGTTTGCTATCAGGGGAATGGGCCCTCTGTGGTTGTTATTCAAATTCTGTTGGGTAGTATTTCCTGCAGCCTCGGTGTGTTCCTGGAAGCGAATGACCTCCCTCCCCGACCTCCCTGCTGGCCTCATGGGCTCTGGCCCTGGATCCTTACCCATCCAGACTTCCCCAAACTGCCCAGCTCCAAGTTTCTTCTCCAGCTTGAGGGATTCCCGGGGGATCTCCCAGGCATCTTTCTCCCACGGCTTCTGGGGCTTGGGGGACAAGCAGGGCATTGAGAGCTTCTGGCAGAGCCCGTCCTTCCCCTCTGGAACAGAGTCCCTGGTCAGCTGAGGGTGACAAGCTCAGAGCCATCCAGAGCTTCCCCTCCCAAGCCTCCTGTCTGGTCTTCTGCCTGGCCACTCTTCCACCTGCTTGTCACCATCAAGAACATTCTCAAGAGAGCACAGCCTGACAGGATGCCACCACTGCCTCTTGGCTACCTCCCCTCGCTTGCTCAATAAGCCTAAGCCTTCTGGAGGATCCAGAGCACCTGTTCTTCTGGGAAGGGTCAGGAAGAGCTCCACAGGCCTTCCAGGCCACAGCGCACCGTGGCCTGCCTCGGCAGGGCTGTATGGGAGCTGGGGAGTAACGCAGTGGTAAAGTGCTTGCCTAGCATGCACCAGGCCCTGGATTCCATCCCCAGCCCCGACAAACAACAATAAAAAAGCAAAAGAAAGGTGTTGAAGAATAAAAACAATGAGCTAATGTTAGCATCCCTGCCTAGGCAATACCACATGGTGATGACAAATATGGACAGTCAAGTCAGATCCCCAGGGCAGGACTCACGCTGGTAGTGGGCCACCAGCTCCTGCAGGGTGCTGAAGGTGCTTCTCGGGGAGATGTAGAAGCCCCCACTATCCATGGTCCGGATCTTATAATGCTTCACTGTGTCTCCTTGCTGGGGGTCGAAGTCTCGCACAGACAAAGAGTAGCTTCCTGCATTGTCCAAAGAGAAACTCCTCAGAATGGCACTTCGGAGGCCCAGCCACCTTATGTCAGCACCCTGCTACCCTTTCCCTACACCCCTGTGAGGCTACTGCTGTCACCATCCAAGCATCTGGGCCAGGAGTGCACAAGGGTAGGAGTGGGCTGTGGGTCCAGTGGCTGCTTGTGTTCTCACTCTGGCTCTACCAGGCAGGTCCATCATGCTGTAGGACCTTGAGAAATGTCTACGTTGCCTCTGTGTGCCTCAGTTTCCTCATCTGTAAAGTGGGAGTAGTCATGCCTTCCCACCTCATCACTTTGCTGATGATCAAAAGAAGTAACACTTAGAAAGGACTTGGGACACACATGCAATAACTGCCAGCTGTCACTTTCTTCACTATCTCTCTTTTTTTTTTTTTTGCGGGACTGGGGGTTGAACCCAGGGCCTCGTGCCTGCATGCTTTGCAAGCGCTGGGCCGCTGAGCTGCGCCCCTAGCCCATTTTTTTGCTTTTTGAGATAGGGTCTCCCTAAGTTACAAAGACTGCCTCTGGTCTTGAACTTGCGATCCTCCTGTCTCTGCCTCCCCAGCCGCTGGGATTACAGGCGTGCGCCACCGCACCCGGCTTCACTATCACTCTTGATCCATCTATCGTCTATTGAACAAAAAGCCAAGATGCTATACTAGTTTGGTACAAGATGAGACTATCCAGAAACAAACAAACAAAAAGACAAACAATAAAGAAAATCCAGTCCAGTTACTAAAATGTGAATGCACTGTGGCATGCGGAATAATGGTCCCCCAAGACGCTCATACTTGGATCCCTAACACCTGGGAAAATGTGACCTTACATGGTAGAAGGTACATTAAATTAAGGATCTTGAACTGGGAAGAGCATCCTGGATTATCCACGTAGTCTCAATGAAGTCACATGGGTCCTTGTCAGAGAGGCAAGAAGGTTAAAGTCAGTAGTAGGAGATGTGAAGATGGAAACAAGGGGTTGGAGGGATATGAGGAAAGGCCATCAGCCTAGGAATGCTGGTGGCTTCTAGAAATGAAGAGGGCAAGGCAACAGAACCTCCCAAAGCCTCCATAAGGGGCCAATCCTGAGGACACCTTGACTTTAGCCCAGTGAGCCTAGGCTTCTGCCCTCCAGAACAGTAAAGTAATACACATATATTGTTCTAAACCACTGAGTTTGTTGTAATTTGTTACAGTGGCAATAGGAACCTTACATACATTATCACATAGACCAGAGACACACAGTCTTTCAGTCCATGAGGTAGGTTTGCCATTTGTAAGCTGTGTGCCCTTGGGCATGTCACTAACCTCTCTGTCTTTCATTTTTCTCTGTCATAATAGCACAATGTGATAGGATTTGGGGAAGTTTAAATTGTCAAATGTCAAGCAGTTGACCATACAGGCCAGGCACTGTTCTAAAAACTCTGTATGAAAGAATGATGAATCAATAAGAATAATATTAATTTTAATGAATTAAAATTTTATATGAAGCTGGGTGTGGTGGCGCACGTCTGTAATCCCAGTGGCTTGGGAGGCGGAGCCAGGAGGATTGCAAATTCGAGACTAGAGGAAGTCTATGTAATTTAGTGAGACCCTGTCTCAGGAAGTAAGGAAAAAAAATAAAAGGGCTGGGGGTGCAGCTCAGTGGTCCAGCACTTGCAAAACATGCAGGCGTGAGGCCCCAGGATCAACCCTCAGTACCACACACACACACACACAAAATTTATATGAATATAATTTAGTATTATTATCCCATAATATGTTGTTAGGTGCTGTCGAGTTGTTGTCGGACTCATAGCGACCCTATGTACAACAGACGAAACACTATTGTTATGCTTCTCTGCTATTCATAGGGTTTTCAATGGCTGATTGCTTTTGGGAGTAGGTTGCGGGGTCCTTCCCCCAAGCCTACAGCATCTGGTGTTTGCAGGCAGTCTCCCAAGTACCCTGCTTAGCTTCTGAGATCTGATGGGATCGGATGCCACAGTGGTACAGTTGCAGGCATTACATAATACATAATTTATTATTTATCATAATTATCTCACAAGGTAGGGGGTTTCTAATATTGCCACTCTTGTTTTGTATAGGAGGAAACTGAGGCTCAGAGAGGTGAAGTAACTCACCTATGGTCACATAGCTGGTAAATGGTACAGCCAGGTTTCAAACCTAGGCAACTGGCTCCAGGGCATACCCTCAGCCACTTAGTCCCAGACAAGGTGAGGCTGGCTTGGCTGATGCTTGAGTGGGTGAATAGAATCTGGGAAGCAGCAGGATGGGATTCAGGGGCCTCATGCTACAAGGTTTATTTTTTTATTTTTTGAGACAGGCCTCAAACTTGCAATCTTCCTCCTTCAGCCTCCCGAGTGCTGGGATTACACATGTGTGCCACCACAGCCCGCTGTAAGCTTTATTTAATTGGCTAACCCTTCATCATGCCCCCACCTCGAGGGCCATAGAAGCTGAACATGTCTCACTTTCTTGCCCCTCAGGCCTTTGATGGCTTCTTCGGCTTCCCTGTTCTTGTCTGCAGGATAGACCAGCACAGTCCTCAAGCTGCCCTGGGCGCAGCTGGAGATGAGATGGCTGGGCACCACACAGCTTTGCCATTTTGTCTCAGTTTCTTTTCCCCTGGGGGCTTGTTGGGTGAGAGAAAAGAAAGCCTAAACATTCACTGGCCTGAAACGCTGATTGGGAGTGACATTGCCCAAGTCTCATTCAGGCCTCACCAATTCAGATAGCCAGGAAGCGGAAGGCCTTCCATCAGATGCCTTCAATGTCCCCCAAAACAAATTTGTTTCAGGGTCCGGTGATGTCACACTTCATACAACTTACTTGATTGATTTGATCAAGCAGTTTCTCCATTTAAACACAGGAGCAAATGTGCACTATGTGTGTGAAATCTGACAGCATGGGAATCCTGTGGGTGTAGGTTCCCTTGGGAAAATCAGCCTGGCTGATGCTAGTTTGAGTTACTGGGTGTGGTTTTCAGGCACTGCTCTTGTCTCTTGTCACTACTTGGCAAGATACCACCCATGTGGCACGGCAATTTCTGTGACATCTGCACTTCCACATGCCCACAGGGAGCATTTTAAGTGGAGTCTCAGAGGCAGATGGCCTGGATCTTGCTGCAACCTCATCCTACAATATTTCCTTACAGAGGGAGGAATTAGTCTTGTGGGCATGGTACATTGTGATGGGTATTAAAAAAAAATACATTTGTGTGAAGGTCAAGTTTCAGCACCTAAACCACGTGGTATTACTTCCACTGACCTAAGCCTGCAACTATCCGGGCTGAGAAGGGCCAAACTGGGCACAGAACCTTGACTCTCTCTGCTTGGAGTGGCACAGGGCAGGAGAAAACGTGGCAACCATGGTCACCTGGGGTTGTTCAGCCCTCCCAAGAGTATTTTCTGAGAGGGACTATGGTGTCAAGCGTGGGGCACAGGACAAGTTGGGGAGGGTTGGTGTCACCTTTAGTGGTCTCGCTGTCCCGAATCATGAAGGAGCCCAGCATATTGCCAGGAGCCAGCAGGTGGCGCTCTGCATCCTTCCGGCTGATGCCCTTGAAGAACCACCTGATGGGAAAGGATGAGGACACCTGTGAACCTGGGGTGTACAGTCCTCTCTACTCACACGGTCTACCTGTGGGGATGTGAGGCCCAACTGGGAGTCCATATACCCAGGGCCTGGCTTCCTGTACCATCATTTTACTCCATGGCTTTTTGGGGAGAGAAAACAGCCATTCTTTTGATGTCAAAATAGTTGTTTTACCAGAGGTGAATCTTCTGCAATTGCGAAGCTTATGTAATTTGGGGGAGGGGCTGTCTTTAAGAAAAATTATACAAGCCTGGAGTGGTGGCATAGACCTATAATCCCAGCACTTGGGAGGCAGAGGTAGAAAGATCACAAGTTCGAGGCCAGCCTGGGCTAAATAAAGAGTTCCAGGCCCCTGTCTCAGAAAGCTATAATAATAATAATAATAATAATAATAATAATAATAATAATAATAAAATAATGTTGTTGTTGTTAGGTGCCATCGAGTCATATCCGACTCATAGCAACCCTGGGTTGTCAATGACTGATTGTTTTGGAATTGCTTTGGGAGTGGATTGCCATGTCCTTCTCCCATTTTTGCAGTGCTGGGAATTGAACCCTGGGACCTCAGAGACTGCAGAGCAGTGCTCTACCAACTGACCTAAATCCCAGCCCCAATAATAATAATAATAATAATAATAATAATAATAATAATAATAATACATTACAAGTGAAAAATGCTCATGGGTCTTTCCAATGTCACTCACTGTGAAGGACAAGAAAATGGGCAGGGAGACTGAGTGCAGAGATGGCTGATTTAACCAATGGTGGTTTAACTTTTTTTTTTTTAAGTACTGGGGTTGAACCCAGGGTCTTACACATGCTAGGCAAGTGCTTTATCCCTGAGCTGCACCCAAACCCCTTTTCTACATTTTTAACTTCTGAGACAGGGTCTTGCTGAGCTGTGTAGGCTGCCTCTGGCCTTGAACTTGTGATCCTCCTGCCTCACCCTCCTGAGTCACTAGGATTGCAACACAGGTGTGCAACACAGTGCCTAGTCGATCAACATCTTAATTCTGCAAATTTCAGAAGCACACATGACTGCTGGGAGGGTCCCTTGCAGTGCCTTGCAGGCTCATGGGAGAGAAGACCTGAGCTTCCTTAGTTCCCATCAATCCTTCTCGGCACATACACAGTCCAAGATACAGCTGGCCTGAATTTCCAAGCTAAAATATGAGACTGCAAAGAATTTTACACCTGAGTATCTTGGGAATTCTTCCTCATTCTTTCTGGATATCTGAATATTGGGTAGAGAAGTTCAAGCAGCAGCAGCTGACTCCATTCCTGTCTTCACTAGGGCTAGGAGCAGTTCATGTCCTGTGATGGAAAAATCCCCAGAACAGACGTCGGCGGGCCTTGGCACTGCCATAAACCTGCTGTGTGACTTCGAGCGTGTTGCTTTCCCTCTTCGGGCCTGTTTCCTCTGTTATCAACAGGGTAGAAAGGTAGGTAATCTTCACTGAGTTTTTATTATCTACCCACCAACTCTACAGAAATGGCACCTTTATTATTCTGGTTTTACAGTTGAGGAAACTGGGGAGTAGACAGGGCAAGTTACTTGCCCAAGGCCACATAGTTGGGAAGTTGTAGAGGCAGGATTCAAATGTAGGCAGTCTAACTGCAGAGTATAGGCATGAACGCTCATCCTCGTTGGTGGTGGTGGGGGGAGACAATGCACGTGTGAACAACCAAAGAAACAAGATTACTCTGCTGGTGAGAGGTGTTCAGAAGGGAATAAAACTGGCTTCTGTGAGAGTCTCAGAGGAGACCTACCTTGAACGAGGTGGTCAGGGAAAGCCTCTCTGAGACCTGAAGGGTGAGAAGGAGCCAGCTAAGCCAAGAGCCCAGGGAAGAATGTGCATGGCTAGGGAGACAGGACATGCAAAGGTCTTGAGATGGGAACAGGCTGGCTTTGTTCACACTTCCTTATAGAAGGCAGGAATAGAATACTTACTCCTCTGTCTCCAGAGAGTTGATGCGAGCCACATAGTTGCTCGGGATGTAGCCCTCTTTCCGGGTGGCCAGGGATCGCGCCTGCCACCACTCCCCAGATCTAAGGAACAGGTGGGAGAGCAAGGTCAGTGGGCACAGGGACCCTTCTCCAGTCCCCTAGGGCCCCCTCCTTGGCCTAGACAACCCCCGCCCCAGGAAGCCAGGAGGGAGAGGGGCAGGGTCTTGGCATGCGCCCCATGCCTAGGAGAGGGGGCTTCAAGTAGCCCCCCATTGAGCATCTGGGAGTGTGGAGGGGAGCCTGGCCCTGATTCACAGCCCACTGCCTGGATCTTCCCGCCTGCTCCTCTTCCCTGGTCTTGTAGCCTTGGCTGGAACAGCCGTACCCAAGGCAGGATGGGAGACTAGTGCTGGTTCAACTGGGGCCCAGAGTTGGCCAAACATAACCAATTCCTCTTCCTGGGCCCCAGCACTTCCCAGACCCTACCCTCCCTGACAGTGAAGGCTGAGGGAGAGTGCAGGTGGCAAACTCAGAGATGCAAGAATTTCTAAATCCCAAGTCATCTCAGGGCCCGGCCCATAGGGCAGCCTGCAGCATCACCGGAGCCCTGGGAAAGGCTTGGTGGAGAGTGCTTCCACCTGCTTCTCCCTGCCTGGCAGGGAAGCATTAGGAAGTGCACAGTCAGCCACTGTGGCTATCACCCGGGTGGCAGCAAGCCCTTCCTCCTCTGTTATGACCAGGCACTTGCCGGTCATTTCTTACTCCCAGCATAGTGGATCACGACAGGAGGATAAGTGAGCACTGGAGGGGGGCCTGGCTTAGGGGGACCTGGTTGGGGACTCACTCCTCCAGGACCACTAGCTGGTCCCCCTTCTGGAAGCTGAGGTCTTCATGGTGAATGGCCTCGTAGTCATACAGGGCGACCACGATGATGTCCTCAGAGCCTGCTGGGAAGGGAGATGTGTGGGGTGGTGAGGGGTGATCTGAGCGTACCCACAGCCTGAGTGTCCCCATGCCAGCCCCTGGCACCCCACTCCAGATCCACTGCTCCTTCTATCTCATGGTATGAATGAGCATCTTACTGGCTGGGTGTGATCCCAGAATCTAAAGTGAACAGTGTTTTGGCCCTGTGACTGGGCACTACTTAGAAACACGAGAGCCTGGGCAAAGAACTTCGGGGTTCCCAAGGAGGGTTTTGACTCTTTGGGATTTTTGCCTTAAGGTCTACCAAGAGCCTAACCTAACTCTGTATATTGTACATGACACCACAACACTTGCTTCCAGATACTCACCCTCCACAAGCCCAGGGGGGTTGCCATTGTTGCTGTTAGGCCCCTGTAGGGAAGAAATGGGAGAAGGGAATGAGTCTAAGAGTATGTGAGGGGTGTCTGTGTTGAAAAGGATACCCAAGAGCATCTTATGCAAGCCCTGTGTGTCATAGGAAGAGGTCCAGAGAGGGCTGGGAACACAGCACATTAGAGGCAAAGCTAGCACAAGGTTTCTCGAGTTGTAGCCTCTGACCTTGGCCTTGAACATTCCAGAGGATGCTGGATTGGCCCTTCCCCTCCAGATACCATGAGGTAGTCATTCCAGGTCTGTGTTTTCCATGGTATGTTTCAAGAAATTGTAGGTCCACCAACATTTACGGTGAATAAAGCCTCCATTATGCGTGTGAAACAATCTAAGGGCCCATCCAAAGGGGAATTGCTGCCTAGACCACAGTGCTCTAGGAACCTCTTAAAAGAAAGAGGTCAAGATTCATTGCTGATATAATAACCTCAAAGATGCAATTGTTGGGTGAAAAAGTTAATTCTATCCAACAATAAATATATTTATGTAAAACACTAACAAACATCCTCAGTATTTTTTGTGGATGCATACTAGATGGGTGTGAGTGTAAATTCATAGAAAAAGGTTTGCAAAGGTCTGCACCAAACTGATAACAATTGATTCCTCTGGGGGAATCAGGAAGAGGCCCAGAGAGGGCTGGGAACATGCCTGAGGGTGACAATCAAAGAGAAAGCCCAGGAAGAACTGCATCCTATCTTGGGGGGCACCAAGCAGCGCTGGGCTCCCCTCATCAACTTCAGATGAGGAGAGGAGCTGAAGGGCTACAGAACAAGAAAGCTCCATGTTTAAGGTTGGAAAAACCTGGATCTATGGCTTCCTAGCTGTGTGAACCCGGGAACCCTGAATCTCTTTGAGTCTTGGTCACCCTGGCTGTAAGTAGCCTAACCCCTGCCTCCCTGCTTTGGGTGAGGATTCGCTGTAGGGAAGCCCCTGACCCAGGTGCCCAGAACATAACAAGTGTCCAAAGAACAGGAACAACAAGTACACCTCTTACTGCTGCTGTGAGTACAGTCATCACCATTGCTGGTCCCAGCATCCTTACCACCATTACTACTGTTACTACTCCCAGACCAGCATAACCACCATGACTAGCGATTCCTACAGTGGTCACCCCCATTACTGCTACCATCACCACTGCTCCCATTGTGAACATTCGCCTCAGCCACAGTTACTCTCCTTCTACCACTGATACTTAGGAAGCTGCCCTGCCACAGTTTGAATCCTAGCTCCACCCCTGCTGGCCACATGGGCTTAGGCAAGTTATTTAACCTCTGGGCCTCATTTGTAAAATGGGTACAACACAAATTGTTACCTACAATAGGATCATTGTGAGGACTGAGCATGTTAATATCTGTAAAGTATTTAGGGTCATTCTCGGTTTGCAGGCAGCTCTGTATAAGCATAAAATAAGTAAATACCTCTGCTACTATTGCTAATTCTCTTATTTACAACTCTTGCTATTATTCCTGCTGCTACCATGGCTGTTATACTCCTGTTATTATTGTTACTATTCTTACTCTAATTGTCACTGTATCCTTGCAGGATACTGCTGCTACTATTACTGTCTTTCCCGCGAAACCATTTTTTTAAAAAAATTACTTTATTTATTTAAGTACTAGATGGTTGAACCCAGGGCCTCACACATACTAGGCAAGTGCTCTACCACAGAGCTGCTTCCCCAGCCCCCTTTTTTATTCTGAGACAGGGTCTTGATAAATTGCATTGACAACCTCTGGCCTCAAACTTGCAATCCTCCCACCTCAGGCTCCAAAGGCGAGATCACTTTCATTACTAGTCTGGGAACATTATCATTCCGAGCACTGCTTTTGCTACCTCCAGACTGGCAGCGTGCTTTGCTCACTGGATCATTTGTGGAGCTCAGGCTGAGGGGCCAAGAACTGGGCTGCAGGACAGGAAGCGGCTTCTTTGCCTGGGAGGCATCTGGAGGTGTATCTTGAGGAGTTAAGGGAATTCGGGTGGCTCCTTAGTTCCATCTCACCCTGAGCACTGCCTATAGCCCGGGGAAGGAAGCTGTTAGGGCCATGTCGAGGCACTGGGCTGTTCCCCATGATGCCTGGCTCTTCTACTTACCTGCTTGATGGAGGACGTGGGATCTGGTACATACACGGGGCTGTGCTGGCTGGTGCTCGGCGCATTTTTAAAGATCTTGCCTCCATCCCGCAGGAACTTGGACTTCATGCACCCCATCCTGCAGCAGACAGAAGGAATGGAGCCTGGTTGTACAGAGGGCTACACAGAGCAGTCTTCAGATGTTGCATTCCAAGCCCCTCCCTGCCTGGACTGGCTCCCACTGGCCTTCCCTGTCCTAAATCCCCCTGTAAGCCCCACATGGAGCTAACTTGCCTGAGCTCCTCTGAGCTGCCCTGGGTCACACCTGCTGGGGTGCATGCACAAGTTGTCCTAGGCCTGGGTACCAGGTGTCCTAAGTAGAACAATGGAGCAGAGCAGGGAGTGGGTTGTGGGCATTGCTGGCTCTAGGGTGAAAAAGCCTGCACTGATCCTTGGCCTCTGGACCCCACCAGCAACTCCCTTGTCATTCTTTCACCCCTCCAGTCCTCACTGGCAAAGAAAGATAATAATAAAACCTACTCACAGGGTGTAGGAAGGATAGGAAAGCAGGCAGGCAGGTGGAGAAATGCTCAGTATGGCCTCAGGCAAAGCCCCTACCACAATGTAAAACTATGCTCTTATTATACAATGAACCACAAAGATGAGGGCATGTAGATAAACAAGGATCAAGGCACCATATTCCTGGGATCATTTCAGGTTGAATTATAACCCCTTCTTTCCTTCCTTCCTTCCTTCCTCCCTTCCTTCCTTCCTTCTTTCCTTCCGTCCTTTTTCCCTGCTCATTCATTCATTCACTCAATAAACACTTACTGATTATTTTTCTAAACTGTGAATGAGGCAGTCAAGGACATGTCCTTATGACACTGAGCTAGAGATGAACAGGAGACACAATTAAGAAACAAGTAAACCAGATAAATGATGTGATAAGTTAGTGAAAAGTGTGAAGGCAAGGAAAGAGGATGTCATAGGGAACAACTGGGCAGAGCCCCTTTAGACAGGGCAGTTGGGGAAGGCTCCTTTCAGGAAGTGTTTCAGGAAGTTGTAATGACACAAAGAAGCCAGTCATGTGCCAGGCAGAGGAAGCAGCAGATGCAAAAGCCCTGAGGCTGGAATGTACTTGGCATGAAGGAGGCCCTCAAAATGGATTAGAGCTGCTGGGCAGGGGAAGGGATGGCATGTAACAAGACTGCCACATCTCATAGGGCCCGTGGGAAGTTTGGATTTTATTCTCAGAAAGGTGGGAAACCATGGAAATTTGGAGAATGAGAACGATAGGGTTCAATGTGCACTTTAAATTGTCCCAGTGGTTGCTGGGGGAAGTATGAGCTGTGGGGAGTGGGGCAAGGTCCCAATGGGGAGTCTGCTGTGGTGGTACAAGAATGAGATGATGGTGGCCTGGCACAGGATGGTGGCTTTAGAGGAGGTAAGAAGTGGACAGGTTTGGGGAATATTTTGAATGGAAACCTCACAGATGTTGCTGCTGTGTTAATTTAAAGATGCTTAAATAAAACATGTTTACCTGATTGATTGGAGTCAAAATTCAATTGTAAAGGGCTGGGGATGTAGCTCAGTGGTAGAGGGTCCCATGCATGAGGCCGTGGGATGGGTCCCCAGCACTGCACACACACACACACACACACACACACACACACACACCTTAATTGTAGAAACAGTAGAGATGTTTCATTTCTCAAAATGGGCTGAGAAGTGTTTGCTGAGAAGGCAGGCTGTGAGCAGCCACATAAGGCAGTGCTTACTTTCCCCACCTGGGCACAATTGCAATTTTCTCCTACAGCACTTAGAACTCAGTTATAGTTACTTTGCTAAAATGAACACATTTGTGATTTAGGAAAGAACAAATCCCAAATTCCTAGGCTAAAGGGAATTACTTTTAAAAAAGAAAAGATTCCTTTTATTTACCAGGATTTGTCTGTCCTGGTGGGAATTTGGAACAATTTACCACCTTGGGACACCAGCAGTTTTTACTTCATTTGGTGAATAAAGAAACACATTCAGGCTCCTGGAATCCTGGATCATTAACTTGAAAAATTATTACAATTAGTCAGCTGCTTGTATGCATTTAAAAGTGAAACCAACATCTCTCTGACTGTGACAAATATGTATTACAATTCTGAGAAATTAAGCAGCGTCTTGTGTGGTTTTACACAGCATGAAATTATATTACATCTCACACATATGAATGTACATATATAAATATATATGTGTGTATATGTATATACTTTTTTTGAGACATGGTCTTGCTATATAATCCAGCCTACCCTTGAACTCACAATCCTGCCTCAGCCTCCCAAGTGCTGGGATTACAGGCATGTGCCATCTATCCAGGCTTACATTCCACATATGTTGATCAATATAGGGGTATCCTGGGAGAAGAACTGCTATGTAAGACAGGGCAGCTTTCACTACCTCTCTGAGCACCCACTGACCTGCAGCTGTGAACACGGCCATTTCACATGCCATACACATTAAGCACCTATTAAGCATCATTTACAGGACTTATTTACATATTCATGAAGGCCACAGGGTCCTGCAGGATGGGTCTCCTGAAGGCCTTGTGCTCACTCCCAACCCAAGAACCCTCTGAGGAAGGATGCCGGGTCTGTCTCACAGGGGTGGTGGGTGCTAAGGGAGTTGGTCTGTGTGAAAGTTTAGCCATAACATTTCTGCTTACTAGCAAATGTGACACCAAACTTCTTGGGGCTGTGAGAGTGGGTCTGGGGTAGAATGATTGCCTGGCGTGAATGAAGCCCTTAGGTTCGATGTGACCGCCACACACTGAATAAATAAAGGAATGAACCGGAGCAAGAAGCAAGCACAGTTTGCAATGCCTTTGGCTCTGCACTGCAGAAGCTAACCTCTCAAAACAGGAAATTCCCATCAGTTCCATTTTTGCACAACAAAGTGTAATTGCTAAAAGTGATATAACCCCAAGAGTCAAATTTGTGTGAAATGTGACTGCCCCAATGGGGTGTGGTGGCTCACACCTATAATCCCAGCACTCTGGAGGCTGAAGCAGGAGGATCTTAAATTTGAGCCAGGCTGGGTTACACAGGAAGGCCCTATCTCAAAAAGAGAAAAAAAGTGATGTCTCCCTAAATCAAAAGAGCTATGCCCACTCCCCAGTGTGAAGCAAACATTAGAAATGTCTACTGATGTTGGGTGTTGTGGCACATACCTATGATTCCAGTGACTCAGGAGGCTGAAGCATTAACATTGCAGGAAGCACAATAATTTGCGGACAGAAACAAATATTTTGGGGACACTAAATTCAAAAGCTGAACTTCCAGACTAAGATAGACTAAAGAGAAGGACCTGGCAGCCCACTCCTGAAACAATTGTTGTTGTTGTTGTTAGGTGCCGTCGAGTCGGTATCCGACTCATAGCAACCCTCATAGGGTTTTCAATGGCTGACTGTTTCAGGATTGCCTTGGGAGTGGATTGCCAGGTCCTTCTCCCATTTTTGCGGTGCTGGGAATTGAACTCGGGACCTCAGAGACTGCCGTGCAGCACTCTACCAACTGAGCTAAATCCCAGCCCTCCTGAAACAATTAGCCCCTTGAAAACCCTATGAATAGCAGAGAAACACTGTCACATGTAGTGTCAGAAAATGCGCCCCCAGGCTGGAAGACATTTGAGAAACAACTGAGGAAGAATTGCCTCCTCAAAGTGGATTCGACCATAATGACAGGAATGGAGTAAAGCCGTGGGATCTTTTGCTGATGCAGCATTGAAGCTGTGTGGGAAAACCGAAAGTACTTCAAGAGACTCAGGAGTTGGGTAACATAAAAAATGTATTGCTATAGCAAGGTCAGGGGCTGGGATTTAGCTCAGTTGGTAGAGGACTCCTCTGCGGTCCCAAGTTCGATTCCCAGCACCACAAAAATGGGAGAAGATTGTGGCAATCCACTCCCTAGGCAAACCCCAAACAGCCCACCATTGAAAACCCTATGAGGGTCGCTATGAATCAGACACGATTTGACAGCACTTAACAACAAAAACAACATAGCAAGGTCAGCCCATGGAAATGAGTCCTCTCAGGACTGACGAGGAACCCCAGTTCTCAGGGGGTTGAGACGTGGTCTTGCTATATAATCCAGCCCCGATCACTGGATGGGGGTTCTCAGCCAGAATCACATGTGCACCCCTACATGATCATCTGTAGGTGAGTTAAGCTAGTTACCATGGAATTAGGCAGGTAACATCTACATGATACAAGAAATCAGGAAGCAGATTACAGGTCAGAGAGTACATTCAATAGAACGAGTTTAGCAGTTGTAAAAAATCGGAAAGCGGATTACAGGGCAGAGACAGGTGGTGACGTACAGGATGGAATGTATAAATTTTGAACAAGGAACATTAAGTTCTAGTAATTACATTTTAAGCATACATTATAACATCTTAACTTTTGATTTAAACTTTTCTGCAACAGCATGACTCAAAACAAGAAGAAACAGTGACTGCAAGAATGAGATAAAACATAAAAAGATTGTGTGCATGGCACCATTTTGGGTAGTGTTTCATTCTGTTGTACATAGGGTTGCTAGGAGTTGGACCCAACTTGACAGCACCCAACAACAACAACAAAATTCAAAAGAGTATTTATAATTTATAATTTTTATAATTTTATAATTTTTATAATTTTTATCATTTTTATAATATTTATAATTCAAAAGAGTATTTATAAAAGAGTATTTATAATAATTTATAATTAAAATTATAATAATTTATAATGATTCTTTTTTTTTTTTTTTTTTTTTTTGCAGTACTGAGGGTTGAACCTAGGGCTTCGCACCTGCACGCTTTGCAAGTGCTGGACCACTGAGCTGTACCCCCAGCCCTTTTTTTTTTACTTTTTGAGACAGGGTCTACGCTAAGTTACGCAGACTTCCTCTGGTCTTGAATTTGCGATCCTCCTGGCTCCGCCTCCCAAGCCACTGGGATTACAGGCATGCGCCACCACGCCCGGCTCTCATGATTCTTATATAAAGGTCGCTTAAGGGCACAATGGACAAGTTCTTCCACTGTGACCTCACAGTAGAGACTACAGTATGCTGACAAGTGTTCTGCAAACACATGGCCTTGATGTTCACAAGGTCTGGGAACTGTGGGGTGGATCAGAGCTGGGGAGAGGTTGATGGGGGAACTTTATGTAGCCCAGGGCCTCTGACAGGGTGCCCTATGACAGAATGGCTTAAAGTGAGTTTGTTTTACTTTATTTTAATTAATTTTTTTTGGTGATACTTGGGAGTTGAACCCAGGCCCTCACACATACTTTGCAAGTGCTCTACCACTGGGCAGCATTTTTTATTCTTTTTTTTTTTTTTTTCCGGTACTGGGAGTTGGATCCAGGGCCTCACATTTGCATGCTTTGTAAGTACTATACCATTGAGCTGCACCCCCAGCCGATTTTTTTAGTTTTTGAGACAGGCTTTCTCTAAATTATGCAGACTGCTTCTGGTCTTGAACTTGCGATCCCCTGCCTCTGCGTCCCTAGTTGCTGGGATTATAGGCATGTGCCATCATGCCCAGTTGGCATTTTTTATTTATTTTGAGTCAAGGTCTCACTAAGTTATCCAGGCTGGTTCTGGTCTCAAATGTGTGATCCTCCTGCCTCCGCCTCCTGAGTTGCTGGGATTACAGGTGTGCACCACTGTCCTTAGCCTTGAAGTGAGTTTAGAAATGCAGTGGAGGGCTGCAGATGTACTTCAGTGTTACAGCACTTGCCTAGTACACATGAGGCCCTGGGTTCAATGCCTTGCATGGCAAAAACAAACAAACAAACAAACAAACAAACAAAAAACCCTAACTTTGATGGTGCTAACCCCACCCTTGCCTTTAGGAATTGGCAAAGCTAGTCAGAGACTCCATGTCCCCTGGATACAGTGATTGGTCTAGCTGTAGGCAAGTATGTGATTCTAGCTGAAGCAATCAGATTCTCCCCTGGCATTTTGCTGGAAATTTTAGGAAAAAGGCACTTTTTGGCAGGGTTGTTGGGATGTAGGAAACTGGGAGCTCTAGGGAGTCTCCTTGGCATCATGAATGGAGAGGTTCCTTAAGAGTAAAACCACTAGAGGGGATGAGACAGCCGAGGGAGGGGGACAAAGTGATTCCAGATGACATGTTTTAGCTCCTGGATCAAGCTATCCCTGAAGCTTATAAACCTCATTACTTTTCTACTTCACAAGCAAATACATTCTCAATTCTGCCTAAGTCAATCTGAATTGGATTTCTGACACTTGCACCAAATAGTCTTCACTCATACTTGCATATTCTTGGGCCACACTCTGGATTGAATGTACCAGTTCCCAATTAGGGGCTTAGAATCTTCATTTCTAACAGTTCTGTAGGAAATCCGTATGCATGCTAAACGTGAGAGTCACCAATTTCACTGAATGAAGGCTGAATGTAGGAGTCAGAATTCTCAGGTTTGGGCCATCGTTTTGCCACCCATTGGTTATGCGACCTTGGGCAAGTCACTTCCCTTCTCTGAGCCTCACTTTTTTTCCTGTAAAATAGGTCACACTTACTTATTAGGCTTGGCCTGAGGCCCTATGTGGCAAACGATGTGAAAAACTTTAAAACCTCCTCACACATGTCTGTCTAATGTGGTTCAAAACCAGGCTCTGAGAGCAGAAGTCGCCCCAAGGCCCCCACACTGGTTCAGAACTAAAATAGTAAGCTTGATGTTCCGAGTTGCTTCCCCTGGTTGCCACGCTGGTGGTAGAGACCACTCCTGCCCTCTCAGCTCAAGCCCCAGGGGCAGAGGCTGGGCCAGCCTGAGCCTCCTTAGAATGCACTGGCTGGAGGTGGCCTTCTGGGAGCTTCTAGGCTTAAGAAATGGTCTGCAAAGGCTGAGGATGTAGATCCCCACCTCTGCCAGAAGCTCACTGTATGACTGTGACCTGAGGCAAGTCTCAACTTCTCTCTGGGCCTCAATTTCCCCAAATGTGAAATGAGAAGTTGAATGAGAATTTCTCAGAAAGGGACATTTGTACTTCTTTCCTGCATGGCATCTGCTCCCCTTCTTCTAACAACTCCCCAGTTTTTCTCCAGGAACCCCTTTCCCATCTCAATTGGATTGGGACAGAGCTGGCTATGGTTCTCTGAACCCCCATGTAGGCATGAGTCTATGGCCAAGTCTGGCCAATTGGGGTTGCAGTCATAGAAGCAGAGATGGGCAGGTGACTCAGTCCTAGTCAAGGTGAGTCAGCCTGTGGCCTCAGGCTGGAGAAGATGTTTGTAGCAGTAAGGCAGGGCCAAGAAATAGAGACATACAGATTCTCAAGCTTGAATCGAGTCCTGCCTGAAGTTGGTGTCCATGGGCTTTCCAAGAACCTCCCTCTTCTGCTTCAGCCAGTGCAGGTTAGATTTCTGCTCCCTTAAACATCAAAGAGTTGGGTCCAGTCAAGAGGAAATTCTTATAAGGGATTGCAAAGGGTTTGCTGATAGGAGGGTTGGATACAAGAGAAGTTAAGATAATACTAGATCTATAGAGTGTGTGGGCTGGGATTTAGCTCAGTTGGTAGAGTGCTGCGCTGCAGTCCCTGAGGACCCGAGTTCAATTCCCAGCACCACAAAAATGGGAGAAGGACCTGGCAACCCACTCCCAAGGCAATCCCAAGACAGTCAGCCATTGAAAACCTTATGAGGGTCGCTGCTATGAGTCAGATGCCGACTCCACGGCACCTAACAACAACGACAACATAGAGTATGTGGAATGGGTAGAATATGGTCCCCATTAAACTGAAGGCACCATAGCTATGCCTAAAAAGCATCTGGCAAATAATGGGCCCTTTGGATACATTTTTAGGCAGAAAGTAAAGCATTCTACTCTCTATAGGCCTCACCAAAAGTTGCTTGAAGTCAGCAGGCCAGAATTAGGAACCCATTTTTCAGACAGGGATATGAAGGCCCATTGGAGAGGGTCACCCAGATCATTGAGTGGGAGCTTTCTGCTCTCCTTACTCTCATCATCAGTGGGGTCAGCCCTGGAGGCTGCTGGGGATGGAAGGGCAGAGGGGAATGAGGAACCCCAACAGGAAGCTCAGGGAGGGGACTGCTGGGGCCTGCGGCTCATGACTGCCTGGTTAGAGGAACTGTCCCTTCTCGGAACAGCTTAGCTAGGGGTGGGAGGGTCAGGGCCTGGAGCAGTTTCTGGGGGTGCACAGCACTGTGGCTCCCTTTTCTCAGGTTCCTGGCTGCCTTCTAATACCATCCTCAAGTGACTTGCCCTAATGGATATCTGGAGGTCACCCCTCCTCATCTGTCCCCTTGTCAGAGCCTCAGCTTCTTTCAGATAGAGCTCAAAACTTTGTGCAGACAGAACAGGACTTGGGAGACCAACTCCGTTATTCAGGTGGAGTAACTTGCCCAGAGAGGGAGAGTGTTGGGCCCTGGCTCAAGATGTGGCGAGGACAGAACAGCACATGGAGAATTGGCCTTCGCTCTTTTGCTTGGCTTAGCTGGAGGGGAGCTCTGAGGCGCATGAGTTCCAGCAACTTGTTCAAACTACTCATTAAATTCTTAGCACGTTCAATAGTATCCTCAGGTCACTTAGCCAACCCTAGAATTCTAGGACATCTGTGAACCTTCTTGGAATAATTTTATCTCTAAGGCACATCAGGGCAGGACAGCTTGAAAGATACAGGATGAGGTTTGAAATCAGACAGAGCTGGGTTTAAATCTGCATTCTGCCTCTTACAAATAGCGAGTCTTTTAAAATGTTAGGTTACAGCCGTCCTCTGCTCAGAACTCCCAGGGCTTCTACTACTTGGCTGAAAGTCCCAGTCCCCTCCAGGCTGGGGCGACCTCCAGGGTTTGGCCTCCCCCAATCTTGCAGACCTGGCTCCTGCTAGCTCTCTCTCTCGATCATTCCACTCTGTACCCACGCCAACCTCCTCAATGTCCTTCAACTCACCACCCATTCTTCTACCTCGGGGCCATGATGGGCTGATTTCTGGAATGCTCTTTACCCAGAAAGCCTTCTTCACTTCATCCAAGTCTCATGGAAGAGCTTGCCTTCTCAGAGGCCTCCCTCATTGCCCTGGCTAGGATAGGAACATATCACGTCTTGGTCCTTTTCCAGCTCTCTTCTCCATAGCTCTAATAGCCTCTTCATGAGGCCACCCAGGGACACCTCTCAGATCTCCTACGGCAGAGGGCATGATTGGTCAACAGCACCAGCTGCTGGGTTTTGAAGCCATCGCTGTTCCCAGGGGCTGCTTTCAACCAATGGTGGAGTATGGCAGGGGCACTGAGGCATGTCCACATCTGGGGAAGCTCTGGCAGGAGATTTTGACTGAGGGCTCCTCCTCAGCCTTGCCACACTTACCCTTGAACTGCTGTGCCATCTCAGCTATACTCACTTGTCCGTCCGTCCTTCCTTCCTTCCTTCCTTCCTTCCTTCCTTCCTTCTTTTTCTCCTTTTCTTCTTCATCAGGAATCAGATCTGCCTGGCCACCTGGTGGCTCTCTTAGCCTGTGACTCTCCTCACATTCTCTTACAGACATCTGCTCTTACAAATCTCTGCCTATTTAATCCTATGGGAGTTTGCTTCTTAAAGGACCTGAACTTAAAACCCGGTAAACCACCCATTGATCTCTATGTGGTCTCTCTCCCACAAGAATGTAAGCTCTATGAAGGTATGGACTTTGTTTCCTTCACTGTTATAAAACTGGGACATAGTATGTGCTCAACAAATCCCATTCAATAATTGGTTAAGGTTCCTATGAGCTTCCTGGATGCCCCAGATTTCTCACCTCGTCTGAAAAGGCCCTTTCACGCTTGCTCATTTCTGCTTGGAGAAGAACAAAGTGATCTTCAGACAAGGCATGGAGGTCAGCACACCCCAGGGGCCACTTTTCACTCTAACCTGCTGCTGGCTCTGAGGTCAGCTGCCCCCTACAAATAGAATCCTCAAGGCCACACTAACACACGCTCTGACGCTTTTAGGGTTTTGTGTTTTGGTTTTTTAAAGTTGACCGATCTCCAGGCCTCAGTTTCCTTTATATTTTGGAAGGCATACTCCTATGCTTTGTTTTAAAAATTACCTTTCATTTACCTAGTAAGACATCAGTATACGCCCCTTGCTAGAAACTTAAACATCACAGGTAGCTCTGGGGTGCTCTTGGGTCACTCCTTTCACACACCTTCTGTGGTCACCTCTTCTCTCCTCTTCAAGCCAGATAACCTCAGCCAACATCTGGCCTCTGCCTCTGCATTTACGTGCATGCATATAGTAGTAGATGCTGTTGGGTGCCCTGCCCTCCTGTCCCCCATCCCTCAGCCCTTTATCTTTTTGGAATATTCTGGCTGGACTTCCAGCTGCCATCTAGGACATCTCTGTGGTTGAGAGATTTTTCTGTGGCTGCTGATGCCTCCTCTGCCCATGAGCTTGGCAAGCCGGAAGTGTCAGTGAATCGTCATGGCCCCAGGAACTGCCTTCAGCCCATGACTAACAGGCCCAGGTGGACAAATACTCCAGTTCCTTCACCTCTGGAGTGTGCTCTGCACTGGCTGCCACCTGCCCAGGAGGATGGAGTGCCAGGGGCCCACAGTGGGAACTGGCTTGATTACACCTTTATGGGTGCCTTCTCTTCATCAGTCCCCTACCAGGGTTTCTGGAATCAGCTCCTAAATAAACTATTTGTATTTAAAACCTTGTCTTCTGGAGGGATTCAAATTAAGACCTATATGTTGTTGTTAAGTGCTATTGAGTCAGGTTGGACTCCTAGCGACCCTGTGTACAACAGAATGAAACACTACCGGACACTGGCATGCCTGGTACTAGGTCAGTGCTTCTCTGCTATTCATAGGGTTTTCGATGGCTGATTGTTCTGGGAGTGGCCTTCCAGGTCCTTCTCCCAAGCCTACAGCACCTGGTATTCCCAGGTGGTCTCCTATCTAAGTACTAACCAGGCCCAACCCTGCTTAGCTTCTGATATCAGAGTGGATTGGACACCAGGGTGGTATGGCTGTAGACTTAAGACATATATACCCATAGAAATTTTGCCGTAGCGTGTGTGTGTGTGTGTGTGTGAACACGAATTTGTGTGTGTGTGTGTGTGTGTGTGTGTGTGTGTGTTACTCGATGGTTGAACCCATGACCTCACACAAACTTTGCAAGGGCTCTACCACTGAGCTGCACTCCCAGCTCCTCTTTTATTTTTTATCTTAAGGCACGGTCTTGCTAAGTTACACAGGCTGCCTCTGACCTGGATCTTTTATTTTTAACTTTTTTTATTAGCAATTTTTAATGTATAACTTAATGGGTCTCATTATCACATTTCCATACATGCATTTCATTGTACATTGCTCATGTTAACTTCCCCCTTATCCTCTCATGACCCTCCTCCCCGAACCCCTTCCTCCCCACCAATGGTCTCATTTCTACTTGCATGTCTGACCTGGATCTTGCAATCCTCCTGCCTCTGCCTCCTGAATGGCTGGGATTACAGACATGCACCATCGTGCCTGGAGAACATGGAAGAAATTGTACTGCAAGAATCATGGGGTGGGGCTTGGCACAGTGGCACATACCTGTAATCTCAGCAACTAGGGAGGTGGAGGCAGGAAGATCACAGGTTGGAGGACAGACGCAGCCTGCACAACTTATCGAGATCTTGTCTCAAAATAAAAAGTAGAAAAGGGGCTGGGAGGTAGCCCAGTAGTAGAGCACTTGCAAATTATGTGTGAGGCCTTGGGTTCAACCACTAAGTACACCCCCCAAAATCACAAGGTAGTATCCTTTTTATGCCCACTTTCCAGATGAGGAGACTGAGACCTCAGAGAGTGGGGGGCCTGCCTGATGCACCACAGCTTGTGTGAAGGGGAGCAGCCACTCAAACACAGGTTTGTCGGCTGTTCTGTCTTCATTTCTCTGGCAGAGGTGAGGGCTGAACACCTATGCTCTTGGCTGAACCCCATATCTCCTGGGCCCAGGGTGATTCTGGGAGCTCAGGCATCGACTTTAGGGAAGAATTAGGCAGCAAGTTCCAGACCTGCCAGTACCAGGGATGCAATGTCATGCCAGGGTGTAGCATGGATAGCCATAGCTACAGGCCAAGCCCAAGGACACATTTTGCAGATAAGCAAGGCATGTTCTGCATCATCACCTGCGCATCTGAAAGTACACTCTGCTCCCAGGCCTGCAGAAACAGGGTTGGGACCAAAGGATAGTGGGGTTTGTTTAGAAAGAGGGAGGCTGGGGGAGATCATACCACTAGCTTGCTGTGTGACTTTGGAAAAGTTACTTACTCTGTCTAGCCTTTGCATTTCTTTTCTATAAAAAGGGCCTTGGCATGACTGGATAACAGGCCTTGAAAACTTGAATAGCTAGAAGAATTTATAGTCCAAGCCCTGGCAGGTACCCTAAATGCAGACACACCTTGCTCTCAGGGGAGGCCTCCCAGGCAGTAGCCTGGTTAGGATCAGAGTAAAATTCATGTTCTTGGGCTGGGGGTATAGTGCAGTGGTAGAGCAGTTGCCTAGGATGAGTGAGGCCCTGGGTGTGATACCTGGCACCAATAAATAAATAAATAAATAAATAAATAAATAAATAAATAAATATTCATGCTTTCCTTGCCCACTAGGATGGCAATAAGAATAACTATTATTATATGGACAATAGCAAGTGTTAGAATGTGGAAAAATCTGGAACCCTGGTACACTGCTGGTGGGAACGTAAAATGGTGGCAAATCGTTTGGCAATTCCTCTAAAAGTTAAGCACAGAATGATTATACAATCTAGCAATTGCACTCTTAGCAATAAACCTAAGGGAACTGAAAGAGGTACTCAAGCGCATGCCCACAGCATGACTATTCACAGCAGTCACAGGTGGGAACAACTAAAATCGTCAAACACCCATGAATGGGTAAACAAAATGGGGTCTGTACAATGATCCATCTATAAAAGGAACGGAGTCCTGAGACTTCTTACCATGTGGATGAACCTTGCAAATATTATCGTAAGTGAAGAAAGCCAGATGCAAACGATTATATATTGCGTGATTCTGTTTATATGAAACACCCAGAATAAATTAATCCAGAGACAAAAGGCAGATTGGTGGCTGCTAGGGACTGGGGGTGAAGGGAGTGGGAGAAACTACCTAATGCATAGTTAATAGGAGTGACTACTTTGGAGTAATTAAAGTTTTGTAATTACATAGAGGTGGTGGTTGTACAACATAGTGAATGTCCTAAATGGCACTGAGTTGTTTGCTTTAAAATGATAAATTTCGTAAAGTCATGTGAATATTACCCTAATTTAAAATATTAAAAAATCACAAACTACCTGAAAGTGCTGTTCTAGAAAGGCTAAACAAATTATGGTGAGTGTAAACCCTAGAATATTATTCAGTTATTAAAAATTCAAGGATATTTTAATGACATGGAAAAATGTTTACAATGTAATACTAAGCACATAAATAGAATAAAAATTGTATGTGCAGCATTATGCTAATTTGTCAAATAAAATGTGCATAGAAAAATATATAAAATATATTATAATATTTGTAATTAAAAAAACCTCATGTTTCCATTTTTTTGAGGGCACAGTCAGGAGGGCAATGGTGCTCATTGCAGCAGAAAGCATGGGAGAATGGCCTGGGAGAATAGCCAGGGTTCTAGAGAAAGCTGAGAGGTCAGCAAAGTGGATTCTTCTCTCTTCTCTGCCCCAGACACTCTGGGTTGCCCTCCCAGGCCTCAGTACTCCTCTCACACAAAGGGGTGGATTCCTCAAGGAACGCTTGCAGATGTGCCAGACATCCAGAAAGATACCAGCACTGTTGTTTGTTGTAGGGGACGTCTGGGAGCAACCTGAATGTCTATCAACAGGCGAATGAGAAAACATGTAGGATGGTCACCTGCTAGGATACTCCACAGCAGTTAGAAGGAATGAATTAGACCTCTATTTCTCATCCTAGATAGATCATGACAATTCAATGACAAGAAAGAAGAAAAAAGGAAGTGGCAGAAGAATCTCATAGCTAGATAGTACTTGTTGTTGTTAGGTGCCCTTGAGTCATGTCCAACTCATAGCAACCCTCATAGGGTTTCCAATAGCTGATTGTTTCGGGATTGCCTCGGGAGTGGATTCCCACATGCTTCTCCCATTTTTGCAGTGCTGGGAATTGAACTCAGGATCTCAGAGACTGCAGAACAGCGCTCTACCAACGGAGCTAAATCCCAGCCCAAATAGTACTTAGGTACTGTCATTTCCCCTCATCCGAGGTTTAGCTTCCCACAATTTCAGACCTGCAGTCAACCATGGTCTGAAAATATTAGATGGAAAATTCTAGAAATAAACAGTTCATGAGTTTTAAGCTGTATGCCCTTCTCAGCATGATGAAACTCCCCTGCACCAGAGATGTAAATCATCCTTCGTTCCCACATCGTACATGCTATCCACTTGTCAGTCACTGAACTTATGTTTAAATAACTCTTACTTTACTCAATAATAGCTTCAAAGCACAAAAGTAGTGGTTGTCAATTTAGATTTGCCTAAGACAAGCCATAAAGTGATGTATGTATGTTGTTGTTGGGTGCTGTCGAGTCAGTGTCCAACTCATAGCAACCCTATGTACAACAGATGAAACACTATTGTCAGTGCTTCCCTGCTCTTCATAGGGTTTTCAATGAGTGGCTGATATTTTTTTGGGAGTGGGTGGCTGGGTCCTTCTCCCAAGCCTATAGCACCTGCTATTCGCAGGTGGTCTCCCATCCAAGTACTAAACAGGCCGGACCCTGCTTAGCTTCTGAGATCTGATGGGATTGGACACCACAGTGGTACAGCTGCAGGCTGATGTATATATAGGATTAGTATTAGGCTTCAATCATCCATGAGGATCCTGGAATGTATCCCTTGTGGATAAAGGGGAGATACTGTAGATCTTTAAAACACAGAAAACAATTTTATGTATTGTTTATACATATATATGTTTAGTGAATTTATCAAGGCATAGAATGGAAGGACTATAATTCATGACAGTGGTTAACCCTAAAGAAGGAGAGAAAGAGGACTGAGAGGACTATAAGGTAAGAAGGCTTCAATTTTATCAGTTATGTTTAGTAAATGTATTTTTAAAAAATCTGAAGCCAACACAACAAAATGCTGACATGTGTTAACTCGGGGTAGTGGATTTCTGGAATGCTTAGTGTATTATTCCCTTCACTTTTTTGTAGTTTAAGACTACTCTCCCCCCTCCCCCCAAAAAAAGATGAGTGAGGAGAAAATCATAGGATAAAATAACTGATCTCTTTTGAGACTCTTCTCTGTGCCAGTTGTAGGTTTTGCTGGTGGTTCTCAAAGTGGCGTGCCTAGGCAGCACTGGCACCCCCTGGGTCCTGCACCAGACCTAACTCTGGGGTTAGACCCCAGCAATACATGTTTTAATAAGACTTCCAGGTGATGTTGATGTACAGCTAAATTTTGAGAACCACTGGGCTGGACCATAACAGTGGTGACAACAGTTAACATGTACTGAGAAGGTGTACCTGTCAGGACTCTGAGAACTTTCCTTCCACATTCAAGTCACTCTTTGAAATGACCTGTGAGGGGGCACATTCCGACCCTAAGTCCAAAATACTCCCATATCTGAACCTTTTTGAGCACACACAGGACAGCACAAGTGGAAAACTCCATATTTGACTATGAGTGACAAATTGACAAATATGACTAAAAATGTCATATAACTTATGTCCAGGGTGTGTGTATACAGTGTATATGAAACATACATGAATTCCCTGTTTAGAGCCAGTTTCCATTCCCAAGATATCTCATTGTGTACTTGCCAATATCCCCAAATCCAAAAATATCTGAAATCCAAAACACCTCTGGTCCCAAGCACTTTGGATAAGAGATACTCCACCTGTATTATTACCATCATCCCCTTCCTACAATTGTGGAAAATGCACAAAAAAGCTAAATTCACTGCCCCAGGTCCAACAGACAGTTTGTATCCAGAAATCCCCTCCCCACATTCCTACACGGAACTGCCTCACACCGTCACCTCTCATGAACTCTAGCCCACAGCAGTCTCAAAGGACCACTTTAAGACAGCTCCATTTTACAGAGGAAGAAACTAGAACTCGGAGAGGGAGAGTGACTTGACCAAGGTCTCTCAGAGAGGAAGGTGACAGGGTAGGTATTTTGTGGGTTTTGTCCAAGAGGTTCTGGGGCTTGGCCTTGATCTCCTAGGGGTCCGGCCCAGAGTGCATGAGAAGAGATGGAGGAGGGAGCTTAGCGACCCAGCTACAACTTGACCTGGGTGTGGTTTGTACTTCATGCCTCTGCCCAGCTGCCTCCTTTCCCTATGCCTGGGGCCAACCTGGCGTGACCTGTCAACCCCCACCCCCACTGGGAACTGTAAGGGCCTTCCCCTCCCGTCGCGCTTCTTGTTTTTTTTTTTTTTTTTTTTTTTTTTTTTTTTTTTTTTTTTTTTTTTTTTTTTTTTTTTTCTTTTTTCTTTTTTACTTTTCAGAAGGGGAACCTGGAACCTGGACGCCCCAGAGGAGCAGCAGCCCCCACAAAGAATCACTCAGCGGCCGGTCCCTCCGGCTCTCCCAGGGTGGTAGTGGGGCCGCGGCAGTCCTCCCCGACTTGGGCAAGCTCCACTCGTCCTCGACCCCTCATCCCACCGCGGATCTGAGGCTCCCGCCACGTTCCCTTCTCTGCTCGCTGCCCCACAGCCAGCCCTGGCCACGACCAAGGGCTCCCCCGCCGCCCGGGGCCCCTGCGCGCCCTCACCGGTCAGTGTCCCCAGGCCACTGCAGCACTCACCTGGGCGCCCGCTCCTCGCCTCGCGGGTAGCCCGGATCCTCGCAGCTCGAGCGCCCCCCCAGCTCAGCGGTCCGCAGGGTCGGGGCGCCCGTGCCGGGAGAAGGTGGACTGACGTTCGGGAGCTAGAGGCTGGGGCAGTGCTCCGAGGGGCTGGGGCGCCGCGGGTCTTCTTGGGCAGTCCTCGCGCTGAACAGTCCCACTTCCCTTTCGCTCGCCTCTAAGCCTCGGCGATGCACCCAAGGCTGGGACTAGGACCTGGTGGCGCCCACAGGCCATCTGGGCGTCCCAAGAGATGCAAACCCCGCCCCAAAGTGCCCTAACACCGCCCCCTAAGTTTCTAAGCCCACCCCAGAACCATAGCCAGCTCCCCCACACTCCTAACTTGTCTCCTGCTCCCAGTATCCTAATGCCACCTCCAAAAAAAATTTTTTTTAAACCACCACCCAACCGGAAGCTTCTAACCCTGCCTCTAAGGCCAAACATCCCAACCCACACCCTCCTTCTCCCAATACCCTAACACCTTGGCTAATGTATCCTAATCCTGCCTAACGTTCTAACGTTCTAAGGAGCTCTCAAAGGATTCTGAACCTTACCTCCAGGGGTTCTAACTTACAGGTCCAAGAACCCCAAGCCCCTGCCCTTTCTCCTCCTCCCAAAATTCTGACCCTGCCCCAAAAGAAGTTTAATCTCACATTTGAAGGATTTTTAACATGCTCTGTCCCCAAGGATTCTAGTCCAGCCAACGGAAGGACCCCTAACCCCCTCTTCAAAGGATTCTAGCCTTGTACTGGAGATTTGTAACCCCACCTCTGGGTGAGCCACTCCCTCAAGGGTTTTAGCCTCCAGGATTCTGACCGAGAGCGGCCCCTCTCCCTGCTGGGGAATGAATCCCGTCTCTCTCATGCTAGGTAAATGCTCTGCCTCTGAGCTACACCCCCAGATTCTAATCTCACCCATCTCAAACTTCCAACCCTGCCTTTCAGGGATTCTAACCCCATCTATCAAGGGACTGTACTGTGTCTCTTCAAAGATTCTAGCTCTGGCCTGGAAGGGTTCTACCCAACCCTCATAAGATCCTAAACCCTACACCAAGCATTGGGAGACTCCAGTCCCTCCCTTCTCACCCCGTGCCCTCCCCAACGCGGCATCCCAAGCTTTCCAGCCCTTCTGTGGTCACTGGTTTCGCCTCCACAGCCCCAAAGCTCTTCAACCACCATGCAAAGTTTCTCGCCTGCAGGAACCTCCCAGGCTTATTCCTGGCTAGCCTCTGGATAGTTCAGAGGCCCTCCCAAGTTGAAGGGGGCAGAAGTCTGGCTGGAGGATGACTCTGGCCCCAGTAGATGAGTTTGTGTCCATCACCCAGCAAGAGCAGAGTACAACCAGCCTGGAAAAGACAAGGGATTGTCACCCAAAATTCTGTGGCACATACCTCCAAGGCATACAGGATCCTCCTGCCTCTCCCTGTTCTCACTATTCCAAGCCCATGTAGACCGCCAACACCTGCCCCCCTTTCCTCTATGCTTGAGTTCCTTTCCTCAGTAATGCTGTGCTGGCACCATTGTGGGGCTTGGGGTATGCAGGACTCCTCAAACTCAGCACTACTGACATAATTTGGGCCACAAAATCATTGTTGGGTAGACTGGCCTGTGGATGTTTAACAGCCTTTTGGGGATCTACATGCTAAATGCCAGTAGCAAGCCACCTACCCAGTTTGTTGTTAGGTGCTGTCAAGTGGGTATCCTACTCATAGAGACCCTATGTACAACCTTTTTGGGAGTGGGTTGCCAGGTCCTTCTCCCAAGCCTACAATATCTGGTATTCCCAGGCTATCTCCTATCCAAGTACTAACCAGGCCCGACCCTGCTTAGCTTCTGAGATCTAATGCCAGAGTGCTACAGCTGCAGGCCCTCCCCAGTTAGGGCAACCAAAAATGTCTTCATACATGGCTAAATGCCCCCTAGGGGACAGAACCGGAATGAGGCGGAAAATGACCCTACACTTATGTGTTTGTTGTTATTAGGTGCCGTTTAGTCAGGTCTGACTCATAGTGACCCCATGTATACCAGAACAAAACATTCCTCAATTCTGTGCCAGGCACACGATCTTTTAATGTTTAGGCCCATTGTTGCAGTCACTGTGTCTACGTTCCAATTATTAATGGATATTTACAGTTCCTTTTCATTTTGAGTCATGCCACATCAGCAAATGGAGGTCCCTGGGGCTTTCCTCCATTTCTCTCATTAAGATAGAGTCTATTTGAGGAAGCAGCTCTTCCCCAGTCATCTTTTGAGCGCTTTCCAACCTGGGGGGCTCATTTTCTGGCACTACATCTGACAGTGTTTTCTGCTATTCATAGAGTTTTCAGTGGCTAATTGTTTTGAGAGTGGGCTGCTGCGTGATTCTCCCTCGTCTGTCTTAGTCAGGAAGCTCAGCTGAAATCTGTCCACTATGGGTGGCCCTGCTGGTATCTGTAATACCAGTGGCATAACTTTCAGCATCACAGTAACGTGCTAGCCATCTAGTACAGCAAGCTGATAGACACATGAAGGTATGTACTTAAATATTTATATACCCTTTTGATAAAAAAAGACAATGTTTTGAGTACATGTTTAATGTGAATGGCATTCAGTTTCATACTTTTTCATCCCATTACTGTTAATATCTACACATGTTGCTAAGAGTAAGGGCTGTATGGTCATTGTTCATATCCTCCACATTTTATATTTTTATTTTCCAGTCATGGACACTGAGAGTGTACACAATTTCACACTACTGTAGACAATGCCACAGTGGACATCCTGTATATACCAGATACCATACATACTGGCTTATGGACCCGTGTGAGAATTTGTGAAGATTTGCTTTGCCAAGGTCAGGTGCCTGCAGAATGGCTGCTCTCCCACTCTCTCTCACATAGTCTTTTTATATCTTTACCAACCATTGGTATTATCTGTGGATTTTAATTTGAGTTCCTCAGAAACAGACCCTGGACACAGACTTCAGTGAGAGTAGTTTATTTAGGAGATGCAGAGAACACTGACTTGGAGTGTGTGAATGAGACTGAGAAGGAAAGGAAGCCATTTAAGGGAGCATTACTGAGCAAGTTACCTCTGTGAGCCACTGACATTCAATACTGCTGGGACTTGAGGCAATATGTTGTTGTTTGTTGTTTGGTGCCGTCGAGTTGGTATCCGACTCATAGCGACCCTCTGTACAACAATGGAAACACTATTGTCAGTGCTTCTCTGCTGTTCATAGGGTTTTCAATGGCAGATTGATTTTTGGGAGGGGGTTGCCAGGTCCTTCTCCCAAGCCTGCAGCACCTGGTGTTCCTGGCGGTCTCCCATCCAAGTACTAACCAGGCCCGACCCTGCTTAGCTTCCGA